>CAUYON010114483.1:0-36887 GCA_963573935.1 Arctocebus calabarensis | reverse complement strand
CTGAGATGGGATCACTTACCCTTTTGTTGCCAATACGCTTAAGTTCTCTGTGTATTTTGGTTATTAAACCTTTGTCTGAGGCATAACCTGCAAATATTTTCTCCCATTCTGAGGGCTGTCTACCTGCTACACTTACAGTGTTCTTAGCAGTGCAGAAGCTTTTTAGTGTGATCAAGTTACTATACTTTTTCTTTCTTAGGCTTTCTAATAAAAAATGAGCAGAAATTTTAAGATAGAAAAAAAAAATAAATAAAAAAATAAATAAAAATCAGGTACACTACACATTAACAGAACACTCCTAATTATACTGTTCTTGAAAGGAGCCTGAGGCTTATTATTGTCACAGATTTATGTTATAATGAATCAAGAAAGGTTGTGGAATTAACACAATATTAAAAAGCTATAATAAAAGAGAAACACTCTACATATAAGAAAATAATTTGGGGCGGCACCTGTGGCTCAAAGGAGTAGGGTGCCAACCCCATATGCCGGAGGTGGCGGGTTCAAACCCAGCCCCAGCCAAAAACTGCAAAAAAAAAAAAAAGAGTTTTTCTTCCAAAGAAGCATGGTCACAATGGGTAACAATTTCTGAATAATATTTTATAATTTTTTGATGATCTGTTTATTTCAAAATATTAAGGGAGTACAAATGTTTCATTATGTTAATACATTTGATAATGCTTCAGTCAATGCTTTCAGTGTACCCATCACCCAAATAGTGTTCATTGTACCCAAAAGGTAAGTTTTTACCCTTCCCTTCCTTCCCCCTCCCACTTCTTGATTTACAATGACCTTTACACCTTTTTGTGCATATGTGTGCCCATGTTTGACTCCTAATTATTAAAGAGTACATGTAGTGATTGTTTTTCTATTGCTGAGATACTTCTCTTAGGATAAGTATATATAATTTCTGATAGCATTTTTATTTATTTATTTAATTTATTTATTTTTTATTGTTGGAGATTCGTTGAGGGTACAAGAAACCAGGTTACACTGATTGCATTTGTTAGGTTCTGATAGTATATTTGAATGTTTTGTTTTGCTTTTTTATTTTTAACTGGAAAACAATCATTGTGTATATGAGGTATAAGGTGATGTTTTAATCAATGTTTACATTGTAGAAAGATTCAATCAAGCTAATTAACATATCAACACCTCATGAACTTGGTTTTTCAGTGAGGAGATCATTAAAAATCTACTTTTAACAATTTTGAATTATACAATACTTTATTATTAACTATGGTCAGCATGCAGTGCAATATATCATAAAAAGTTACTCCTCCAGTCTGAGATTTTGTACCCTTTGATCAACATTGTCTCTTTCCCCATCCATCCCTATGGCCCATTCCAGCCTCTGGAGACTCCCTTTCTAATCTCTGTTTCTATGAGACCAACTTTTTTCGATTCCACATATAAATGAGACCATACAGTATTTGTCTTTCTGTGCCTAACTTATTTCATCTCCCATAATGTCCTCCTGTTCTATCCATATTGTTGAAAATGACAGAATTTCCTTCCTTTAAAAGGCTGTATAGTATCCCATTGTGTATATATACCACATTTTCCTTATCCATTCATCTGTTGATGGACACTTAGGTTGCTTCTATTTCTGTACTGCTGTCAATCATGCTGAAATAAACATGGGCATACAAATATCTCTTTAATATACTGATTTCAACTCCTTTGGATAAATATCCAGAAGTGGGATTGCTGGATCATATGATAATTCAATTTTTAGTTTTTTGAGAAATCTCTTTAATATTTTCCAAAAAGGCTATACCAAGTTACATTCAAGCCAACAATTTACAGGGTTCCCCTTTCTCCATATCTTCACTAACACTTATCTTTCATATTCTTGATAATAGCCTTTCTAACAGGTGTGAAATAATGTGTCCTGATAGTTTTAAATTGCATTTCCCTGTAGTGGATGTTGAATATTTTTTAATATATATCTTGGTCATTCATATTTCTTCCTTTGAGAAACATCTGTTCAGATCCTTTGTCCATTTATTAATCAGGTTATTTATTTCCTTGCTATTGAGATGTTTGATTTTCCTTAAATATTTTGGTTATTAACCCCTTATCAGAAGAATGGATTGCAAATATTTTCTTCTAATGCATGGGTTATCACTTCCACTCTATAATTATTTTCTATGCGGTACAGAAAGTTTTTAGTTTGACACAATCATTGCCTATTATTGACTTTGTTTCCTGTGCTTCTGGAATCCAATCTAAGAATTCATTGCCCAGAACAATGTCATGGAGATTTTTTCCCTGGTATTTATTCTAATAGCTTCACAGTTTCTGAACTTATGTTTAATTAAGGTAGTCAATATGATTTCAATCTGCTTAAATTTGTTGACACTTGTTTTGCAGTCTAACACAGGATCTGTCACTGGAGACAAATGTGTATTCTGTTGCTGTTGGATAGTATGATGTATAAATATTAGTTAGGTCCATTTAGTCTAGTTCAAGTCAAACTTTTCCTTATGATTTTTTTTTGTACATGATGTGCCCAATGTTCAAAGTAGGGTATTGAAATATCCTACTATTATTGTATTGTAATCTAGCTTTCCCTCTAGATCTATTCATATTTATTTTATATATTTATGTGCTCTAATTTGGGGTATATATATATTTACAAATGTTATAATTTATTGGTAAATTGACTCTTTATCATTATATAATTACCTTCTTTGTCTTTTTTCATAGTTTTTAGAGACTATTTTTTGGCTGCCATAAGTATGGTACCCCTACTCTCCCTTCATTTCCATTTACATGAAATACATTTTTCCCCTCCCTTCATTTTTAATCTATGTGTATCTTTAGAGGTGAGGTGATTCTCTTGCAGGTGGTATATAGCTGAGTCTTCTTTTTTTCTTTTTATCCATTCAGGTATTTGATGTCTTTTGGTTAGAGAATTTAGTCTATTTGCATTCCAAGTAATTATTGATAGGTAAGGATTATTATTTACATTTTTCTGTTTGTTTCCTGGGAAATTTAAAACTTCTATCTTCTCTTACTATCTTCCTTTGTGATTTGATTTTCTTTTTTCTTTGTTTTTATTTCAAAAAATTAATAAAGGGGATACAAATATTTTTGTTACATGGGTACTTTGTATAATGCTTAAGTCATGGCTTTTGGTGTGTATCTAAAAATGTACAAATGTTCATTGTATCTAAAAGGCAAGTTTTTATACCACACCAGACCTCTCACCGTTCCCTTTCTTGGTTTCTTGTGTCATTTATATCACTATGTGTCCATTTGTGCTCATTGTTTACCTCTCACTTATTTGTGAGAAAATATTGTTTTTAGTTTTCCATTCATTACATAGATATTGCACTTAGGATAGTGGTCTCCAGTTCCATCCAAATTGCTGCAAATGACAATCATTAATCATTCCTTTTTATGGCTGAGTACTACCTAATGGTGTGTGCATGTGTGTGTATGTAAATATATATGTAAATATAAGCATATATATATGTAACACACATATATATGTGTAACACATATATGTAACATATTTTCTATATATGTAAATATAAGCACATTTTATATATATGTAAATATAAGCATATATATATGTAACACATTTTCTTTATCTAGTCATAAACTTACAAGCACTTAGGTTGATTGCAGCACGTCTTTGAGATTGTGAATTATGCTGTAATAAACATTTGAGTCCAGGTTATTTCTAATACTATTTTGAATAGAAGTGATGACACAAGGCACCTTTGTCTTATTCCAGCTTTTAGGGGAAACGCATTCAACATTTCCCATTCAGTATGATGTTGCTGTGCATTTTTCATATTTTTTCTTTATAATTTTGAGTTATGTTCCTTCTATGCCTAGTTTATGGTTAATCTAGCTGACTTCTAGTATTATTCCAATGTAGTAAAAAGATTTACGGTATGATTTTTATTTTTTTAATTTTCTAAAACTTGTTTTTTGGCCTAGGATATGATCACTCATGGATAATGTCTCATGTGCTAATAGGAAGAACCTATACTCAATAGTTTGGAGGTAAAACATTCTGTACATGTCTGCTATGTTCATTTATTCTAGATTACCAGTTAAGTCCAGTGTTTATTCAGTTTTTGCTTCAAAGATCTGTCCAGTTTTATTAGCGGAGTGTTGAAGTCTCTGGCAATTAACATGCTACTGTTTATTTCTTTGCTCAGGTCTAGAAGAATTGGCTTTAGGTGTCCAGGAGCTCCTGTGTTAAGTGCATATATAGATATATCTAGGATTATGTCTGCTTGTTGAATTGCTCCCTTTACCATTATATAATGACCATCTTTGTCTTTTTTGTTTTTACCATTGTTGATTTATTTCTATTTTATCTGATATGAGAATAGGTATACCTGCTTGCTTTTGGTATCCATTGCATGAAATACTATTTTCCATCCTCTAATCTTAAGTCTGTGTGAGTCCTTCTAGTTTGGATTTATTTTCTTCCTTTTTAATTTATTTTTTATTAAATCATAACTGCATACATTTATTGGGTACAATATGAGGATTTGATATACAATGTGAAATGCTTAAATCAAACTGATAAACATAACCATTACTTCATTTACTTATTCTTGTGGTAAGACATTTATAATAAACTCTTAGTTGTTTTGAAATGTACACTTGCATAGTGCACATTTGGTGAGATCACACCAAATATCTTCCCTCTATGCACCTTACCCTCACCCTTCCTCTCTCCCTTCCTTCTTTCTGGACTTTAATTTTGTTTTATCATTCATAGGAATGTGTGATTATATATTGGTTTCATAATAGTATTGAGTATAATGGATACTTTCTTTTCAATTCTTCAGATACTTTACTAAAAAGAACATGTTACAGCTCCATCCAGGTAAACATAAAAGATGTAAAGTCTCCATCTTTTTATGGCTGCATAGTATTCCATGTTATATATATACATATGCCACAATTTGTTAATCCAGTCATGGGTTGATGGGCATTCATGGGTTGCTTCCAAGACTTGGCAATTATGAATTGGGCTGCAATAAATATTCTGATGGTCTTTGTTGTAAAATGATTTTTGTTCATCTAGGTAGATACCTAGTAGTGGAATTGCAGGATCAAACAGTACATCAACTTTTAGTTCCTTGAGAATTCTCCATACTCCTCTCCAAAAAGGCTGTATTCCTTTGCAATCCCACCAGCAGTGTAGAAGTGGTCCCCTCTCTCCACATCCATGCCAACATCTGCAGTTTGGGGATTTTGTGATGTGGGCTAATCTTACTACAGTTAGGTCATATCTCAAAGTGGTTTTGATTTGCATTTCTCTGATGATTAAAGATGATGAGCATTTTTTCATGTGTTTGTTGGCCATTTGCCTGTCATCTTCAGGAAAGTTTCTGTTCAAGTCTCTTGCCCACATAGAAATGGGGTTGTTTGTTCTTTTCTTATCGATTAATTTGAGTTATCTGTATTCTAGTTATCAGGCCTTTGTCAGAATCATAATGTTCAAAAATCCTCTCCCATTCTGAAGGCTGTCTGCTTGCTTTATGTGCAGTGCCCTTAGCTATGCAGAAGCTTTTTAGCTTGATCAGTTCCCAGTAATATTTTTTTGGTATTGCTTCAATTTCCAGGGGAGGTCCTCCTCATGAAATATTTTCCCAAGCCAATATCTTCAAGCATTTTCCCTACACTCTCTTCTAGTATTTTCATACTTTCATGTCTTAAATTTAAATCTTTTATCCAGTAAGAATCAATTTTTGTTAGTGGTGAAAGGTGAGGGTCCAGTTTCAGTCATCTATAGGTCGCTAACCTGTTCTCCCAGCACCAATTGTTAAATAGGGGATCTTTTCCCCAAAGTATGTTTTTATTAGGCTTATCAAAGATCAAATGATGATATGTGGCTGGATTCATCCCTAGATTCTCTATTCTGTTCCATATATTTACGTATCTATTTTTCTGCCAGCACCATGCTATTTTGATCACTATAGATTATTAGTATCTGAAGACTGGTAAGTTGATGCCTCCTGATTTGTTTTTCTTTCTTAAAATCATGTTGGCTATTCAAAGTTTTTTCTGATTCCATATAAAGTGAAGTACCATTTTTCAAGTTCTTCAAAGTATGACATTGGTGCTTTTATAGGGATTGCATTATATCTGTAGATTGTTGTGAGTGGTATGGACATTTTAACAATGTTGATTCTTCCCAACCATGAGCATGGCATGTTTCTCCACTTGTTAACATCTTCAACTATTTCTTTTCTCTGGGTTTCATAATTCTCATTATAGAGATCTTTCACATCCTTAGTTAGATAAATTCCCAGGTTTTTCATTTTTGGTATGACTGTAAAAGGAATAGAGTCCTTGACTACATTTTCAGCTTGACTATAGTTGGTGTATATAAAAGCTCCTGATTTGTAAGTATTGATTTTGTATCCTGAGACACTACTATATTCCTTGATAACTTCTAAGAGTTTTGTAGTTGAGTCCCTGGGATTTTCCAGGTATAAGATTATGTCATCTGTGAAGAATCAGTTTGATCTCCTCTGACCACATTTGAATACACTTGATTCCTTTCTCTTGCCTGATTGTAATGACTAGCACTTCCATTACTATGATGAATAGCAGTGGTGACAATGGGCATCCTTGTCTAGTTCCAGATTTGTGTGGAAATATTTTCAGTTTTACTCCATTCAATATGATATTGGCTGTGGGTTTGTTGCAGATGACCTCTATCAGTTTAATAAAGGTCTCATCTAAGCCTATTTTCTTAAGGGTTCTAATCATGAAAGGATGCTGTATATTATTAAAAGATTAACTAAACAAAAAGTTGGTTCTTTGAAAAGATTATAGAAATTTATAAACCTTTGGCTAGCCTAACCAGAAACATTGATGCTTTTTTCTTTGCATCAATGGATAGAACCATGTGGTCTTTGATTTTTATTTTATTTGTGTGGTGTATTATATTTATAGATTTATGTACATTGAATCAAGTTTATAACCCTGGGATAAAACTAATTTGATCATGGTGTATAATTTTTTTTTTGATCTGACATTGAATTCTGTTTGCTAGGATGCTATTGCATATTTTTGCATCAATATTCATTATGATATTGGTCTATAGTTTTGTTTCTTTGTTGGGTCCTTTCCTGGTTTAGGGATCAAGGTGATATTTGCTTGGTACAAAGTTTTGGGGAGGATTCCTTCTTTTTCTATGTTTTGGAAAACATTAGGTAATGGTTCCTCTTTGAAGGTTTGGTAGAATTCTGATGTGAAGCCATCTGGTCCAAGACTTTTCTTTTATGGGAAATTTTGTGTAGTTGATGCTATTTCAGTGCTTGACATAGGTCTATTCAAAATTTCTAATTCTTTCTGGTTGAGTCAGGAAGGTGATGTGCTTGGTAGAACCAGAGAATGGATTTGGATTGGTCCATTTCCTCCAGATTTTCATATCTCTGAGAATAGAGTATTTTGTAGTAATCATTAGGATTTTTTGAATTTCTTTGGTATCTGTTGTTATTTCTCCTCCATCATTTCTGATCAATGTTATCAGTGATTTCACTTTTCTGTTTCTGGTTAGGCTAGCCAAAGGTTTATAAATTTTATTAATCTTTTCAAAGAACTAACTTTTTGTTTAGTTGATCCTCTGAATGATTCTTTTGTTTTCAATTTCATTTAATTCTGCTCTAACTTTGGTTATTTCATTTCTTCTGCTGGGTTTGGGGTTCAAAAGTTCTTCCTTTTCCAGTTGCTTGAGATGACCCCTTAAGTTGTTGACTTCCTGTCTTTCTGTTTTCTTGGTGAGGGTTTCCAAGGCTATAAATTTCTCTCTTTGGACTGCCTTTGCAGTATCAGACAAGTTTTGATAATTTGTGCCTTCATTTTAATTTTCTTCTAAAAATTTGGTGATTTTCCTTCTTAATCTCACCTTTGACCCAGCTATCATTCAGCATAAAGTTATTTAGTTTCTATGGCTTAGTTTGAGTATGAAGATTCCTGTTGCTGTTAAGTTCAACTTTTATTACATGATGGTCCAAGAAGATACAATGAATTATTTCTATTCTTTTAAATTTGTTGCAGTTAGACTTGTGTCCTAAGATACAATCAATTTTGGAAGATGATCTGTGGGCAGATGAGAAGAATGTATGAATGTATATTCATTTTTATTGGGATGAAATGTTCTGTAGATGTCTGTTAAGTCCATTTGTTTTAGGGTCAAGTTTAAGTCCATTATTTCTTGTTTATTTTCTCCTTGGAGGATCTATCTGACAAAGGGGTGTTAAAATGTTCAACTACTATAGTGCAGAAAGACATCAAATTGTTCATATCTGTTAGAGTTTGCTTTATAAATTGAGGACCATTCAGGTAGGGTGCATAAATGTTAAATACTGAAATCTCTTCATGTTTCCCTTGACAAATATGTAGTGTCCATCTTTGTTTTTCCTTATCTTTATTGGTTTAAATCCTATTGTATCTGCAAATAAAATTGTAACTCCTGCTTTTTTCTCATTTCTATTTACCTGTATTATAGATGTCCATGACTTCACCTTGACTCTTTTTTTATCCTTTGAGGTAAGATGAGTCTCTTGTAGGCAATAAATATCTGGCCTAAGTTTTTGAATCTAGTCAATCAACCTATGCCTCTTTAGAGGACAATTTAAGCCATTCACCCTAATTGAGAGAATTGATAGGTATGGGAGTGACTTGGCCATCATGTTTTTCAAAGATCCAATGCATATTTTTAATTCTTTCACCATTGTGAAAGTTAGGTTTTGTTCCATAAATTCTGGATGAGTTTACTTTGTTAGTAGACAATTGTGCTGGTCCTTATGGAAAATGGGTCTGAGTATTTCCTGGAGAGCTGGTTTAGTTATGGCAAATTTCCTCAACCTGTGTATGTGAGTAAAGTATTTGATTTCTCCATCACAAATGAAACTCAATTTAGCTGGATACAGGATCCTAGGCTAAAAGTTGTTTTGTTTTAGAAGATTGAAGTTTGGTGATCATCCTCTTCTGGCTTGAAAAGTTTTGGCTGAAAGATTTGCAGTCATTCTAATACAGGTAATGCTTTCCTTACATCTGGCGGCTTGCAGAATTTTTTCCTTCATAGTAACTTTGGCAAAGTTAATTACAATGTGTCTAGGAGACACTTAATTTGGATTGAGTCATTCTGGAGTTCTGAAACTATCTACTATCTGAATTTTTGTAACTCTTGCAATGCTTGGGAAATTCTCCTCCATAATATCTTGGAGTAGAGCATCTGTGCCCTTAGGACCATCCTCTTCTCCTTCAGCAATTCCTATATGTTGGATGTTTGATCTTTTGCAATAATCCTACAGTTATCCCAGGGAATAGTCTGTTCTTGTTTTCCTTTTTTCTGTCTCTTTGAATGCTTGGGATCATTCAAAAGCCTTGTCTTCAATTTCTGATATCCCTTCTTCTTCCTGCTCAAGGATTCTATTGTATTTCAAAGCTCCTTGAATAACTTTTTCACTTTTTTGAGCTCTGGCATATCTTTTCTTACTATGTCCATATCTATGTTGACTTTGTTTTTGACAATTTTTGAATTACTCTATGGATTTCTATTTCCATCTTTTCCTCCATTCTATGCATTGTATTTTCCATCTATATTCTGAATTCTATTTCTGATAGTTCAGCCATTTGTCTATGAATGGCATCTTCTGTTGTATCTCCTTTGTCATTCCTTGGGGGAGTTGATCTACTCTGATTATTCATGTTGCCAGAGAACTGGTAGGGTGAGATTGTATTGGGGACCCCAGGAAGCAGAGTCATTTTTCTCTCTTTGTCTTTAACTTTCGAGAATTTGATTATAATATGTCTTGTTGTGGGTTTATTTGGATTAATTCTATTATGTACCCATTTTGGTTCCTGGATCTGGATTTGTATTTTCTTCCTCAGACTTGGGAATTTCTGTGCCATTATTTTTTGAATCTGTTTTTTATCTCTTCCTCTCTTTCTTCTCCTTCTGGTATTCTGATAATGTATAATTTATTCCACTTGATGTTGTCTCATAAGTCCTATAGGATATCCTAACTTCTTTTCTCTTTTCCTTTTGCTCTTCAGATTGAATGACTTGCAGTGAGTTGTGTTCAAATCTGATTATCTTTTCTTCTGCTTTACTTAGTCCGCTGTTCAACCCCTCTATTGAATTTTCAAATTATTATATTCTTCAGCCCAATGACTTCTGATGAGTACCATTTAATATTTTCTCTTTGTTAAAGTTCTCAGTTTGTTCTTGTATTGTTATTGTTACCTCAGGGAGCATCTTTATGACTGTCCTATGAATTCCCCATCAAGTAAATCACATATCGGGTGGCGCCTGTGGCTCAGTGAGTAGGGCGTCAGCCCCATATACCAGAGGTGGTAGGTTCAAACCTGGCCCCGGCCAAAAACTACAAAAAAAAAAAAAAAAAGTAAATCACATATCTCCATTTCTTTAGGGTAGGCTTCTGGATATTTATCTTGTTCTTTTATTTGGAACATGTTTCCCAATTTCTTCATTTTCTTGGACTCCCTCTGTTGATTTCTGTGCATTAGATAAAGGAATCACCTCTCCCTGTCTTATTAGACTGGTCTCATGTCAAAGATCTTCCTCTCCAATCAGCCTTGCCAGGGATTCTTGGTGCCACTGAACATTTTGTGCTTTTCTAACTTACTGTCTTTGCTCTGAATCTTAATGGCCGATAAGAAATTAGAGAGTGTTAAGTTGTTCTATTTCCTTGAGAGAGGCATAGCTAGTCCCTTGGATGCAGCTGGAAAGGTTGGGGTGTTAGATATGTTCCAGTTCATTCTTTCTTTGCAGTGAAGCTGAGAGCCAGAGTTTATCTCCCCCCACTCTTTGTTCTATCACTGAGAAGGTGATATCTGTTCTATCACAGAGAATGTCTGAGACAGATGTCTTTAATATTGATCAGACTGCTCACTTTGAACGTGAAGATATTCCTGCTAAATTTTGTAAGTTTGAAAGTCATCTTTATATTCTCTGTGGTGTAAGAGACTCAGGAGTATAGGGCTCCATTAATTCCCAGAGTTAAGTTATTTAGAAGGCAGTTCCTCAGAAGTAGGCTGTAAAAGTTCAGACACTTGATATATGCATTAACTACTCCAAGGAGAGTCTACAGATATTAGTTTACTGATGGAGCAAATCAAAGAAGAAGGTGCAGAAGTGTCTACAATCCTGTTCAAACAAACAGAAGTCTCATACCCTCCTAGCAGAGGGAGATTCCTGGTCTTGAGTTACTGCTGAGGCAAGCCAGAGAGGAAGAGGCAAGTGTGCCCACTTTCCCTTTTCCAGCACAGAAAGGTCCCCCTCTCTCATTACAATGAGAGATTGCAAGAGTTTATTTCTAGACCAAGCTAAGGAAGAGGGTATGTGTAATGCCATCCCTCCCACTCTTGTTAACAGAGGCTTCTGATATCTTTCCATGGAGATATTGCAGGGCTAGGATTATTGGTGGAGTAAGTCAGGGAATAAGGCATGGGGAGTGTTCTCTCTCCTGTTTTGGCTCAAGGCAGTTTATTCTTTATTTGCCATGTAGGCACCCAATACTAGCTTGTTAGAGGCCAGAACTACAAGGTGCTATTGGAAAAGCACAGAGCCAAATCCTTTCTAGGGGAAAGTTGAAAACTGGGCTGATCCCAGAGGCCACAGTTGCTGGGAGTGCTTGGGTTGTTTAAAACTTCCCTTTGTTCTTTGTGCTGGAGGGAAGTGCTCAGAAGCCCTGTTCCTGCTGTTCCTCAAGCAAGGTGATTTAAGAGCCAAGTTTTCCAGCAAGGACTATAAAATTTGGGCCCTATATGTGTGGCACATGTTCCTTACCCCTTAGGAAGAAGCTGTGAGTTGGAGTTTCCTTCCCTATCATAAGTCATTGTGCTCAGGGTGGAATTAGCCCTTGAGTCTATTTCCACTTTTCTTACTTGTTTTGATGTGGGTATTTTTTCAGTAATTTGGTGTGACTTTCAACTGAATTCTGACTTTCTCTAGGAGAGAATTAAATTGTGTGTAGGTGTCTACCTGGTATATCTGTGGGAGGAGGGACAGTCAGGAGCCTTCAATTCTGCCATATTGCTGATGTCCTTTCTGAATAGTGTTTTTAAACTAAATATTGGATTTAGTTAATTCCCTCCTCTTTCTAATCTGTCTTTCACAAGTAGCTACAACTTCATCTTCCTTCTTGGCACTAAATTTCACATAGGGTTAGTCTTTTCTTTTTCCGTAAGATTATGCATACTAGAAGTTATGTCTTTAATGAAGTGAATTTCTACATTTTCTCAACATGATGCATTGTTTTTCTGAGAAAAATAAATACAATAATTCTATGCCCTCTGCCTCCTTCTGCCTTATGAGGATTCTGACAATGTTGTGTAGGAACTACAGGTATCTAGGTTGAGATGGAAAATCTATAAATCATAGTTTACTTTCATCCAGGCTGTGAAAGCATATTTCCATATATGGAGAACAAAAGCAAGGCTTAACTTTTTAAGCCAATTTTGTTTTACATAGGTAGTCATTTAAACATGTTGAATGTGAAGTGGTACTTTGGTAATTCAAACATTTTTCTCTCCCATTTCCAATCTTTACTTACAATACTGAAGGGTCACGTGCCCTGTCCCTGCTGTTCCTCAAACAAGGTGATTTAAGAGCCAAGTTTTGCAGCAGGGACTACAAAATTTGGGTCCTATATGTGTGGTACATGTTCCTTACCCCTTAGGAAGAAGCTGGGAATTGGAGTTTCCTTCCCAATCCTAAGTCATTGTGCTCAGGGTAGAATTAGTCCTTGAGTCTATCTCCACTTTTCCTACTTGTTTTGATATGGGTATTTTCTCAGTAATTTGGTGTGACTTTCAACTGAATTCTGACTTTCTTTGGGAGAGAATTAAATTGTGTGTGGTTGTCAGGAATAGGTTATAGTACCTCACCTTTCATTTACCCTTCCATATCCACACAAGAAAAAAAATGCATTAAAACTGAATATTTTATATTTCTCACTCCACAAATATATATATTCACTTGATAATTCTGTGCTCCACTTGAATTTTTTGTAAACTAGTATATTTAACCAAACATGTATAATTAAGACAGAATAATAAAGGAGCTTATATGGAAACATTACTAAAATGTAAATAAAAATATTGTTGTAAGAAATATAAAAAATATAAAGGTTGAGCCTTTAAAATAGTCATCTTTGGAATGCTGATGTAATTCAAAAGATTTTGAGAACTTTGAAAACATTGCCTTCAGTAATTTCATTTTGCATGCTTTTAAAAATATTTAATAGCTATATTTTTCTTCAGCAAAAAATAATATCAACTAGTTGGAGCATCAACTTTACTGGAAAGACTTGACTTCAAATAAATTTTGACTAGTAGCTATCCTTAAAGAAAAGAATAGCGAATTTTGAGGATATTTAGATATTTTGTGCTATGAATGTTATACAGTTTGAATATTAGCTTACATTTGTATAGTTTATGGTGATTTTGAATATATTTTCTCATTCAAGTCTCATGACAACTCCAAGAGATGATAATCCACATATGTCATATGAAAATCCTGAGGGTTAGTGGGGTTATGTGATTTACCTAATATTATACATGTAGAACCTTGAACTTGAATTTAAACTAAAGGTCCAATTCTTCTCTTAATTTTATTCTAAGTACATCACCAGAATTGTACATGTTCTGGTTATTTTGTTATTTTTCTTATAATTTCATAAAAAATAAATTTTCATATAAATTATAAGAGCATAATTTATGCTGTTAGCTCTATGAGATAATTTTGATGAAGACATACATATCAATGAAAACTGAGGAGTTTTGATACTGAGAACACCCCTAACCTTGCCTTTTGGATTTATACATTCAGCTATTCATACTTAATAGCTACACAAATGTAAATCCATAAATCTTTATTTCCAAATTGTTAAACATCTGGTACCCCAAGAGTCATTGTATCAGAACATCTAATCACTGATAATAATTTTAAAATCTGGACTCATTCAAAGGAAAATAAATTATAATGCACTTCTTCTAATGGTCATAATATGCTATGAAATAAACTAAAAGTAAGATTGTTTTGTTGAATATTAAAAGTAGCTCTATGCTAACGGAAAGATGCTTGGTAATTATGCCTTCATACAATACATTTGCAAAAAGTTATTTTCTTGGGAAGAAAGAAAATGCTATTGTATTCTCATTATCAACTGATTCCTGTTTCTTCTATCTGATTTAAAAACTCTAACAACTGGGTTAATTTGTATGATGTGGGAAAAAGTACACCTTCTCAACTAGAAAAGATATGCTGCTTCAGTCAAGCGTAGAAATAATATGTTGCTCTAAAAATAAGGTTTCTGACTTAGAAGACATATGGTGAATCTTCATGAAGTCAGGCAGAGGAGGAGTTGTCATGAAATGTGCTCCATTAGAATTGCCGGGGGGACAGACTGTGCTTTCCTACTAACAAATGTCCCTTTGTTAATGTGGTTGTCCCTCTGTGTTCATATCACATGCACAGTTCTTTTACTCCCCCCCCCCAATGAATATGTAAAATGTTTTTTATTTTGAACAGTATTTGTGTTCTATTTTAATTCCACTCAAAAGGTATGTTGTATACCTATTATATATAAACATGGAATTTTTAAAAACATGTTTGAAAGGATATAACAATTAGGGCTATCTCTTTAGAGCTGAGAAAGCAGTTGATTTGGGAATGATTCCATGGAGGAAGTTATATTTCAATAGAGTCTTAATTAGTGAAAAGGGCACTTGAGGGAGAGACAAACAAGAGAAGCAAGACTCTTTTTTGATGTGGCAAAAACATCAAGTATGCTATGATATGGCCAGAAATTTTTAGAAATAGAGATGTAAAGCTAGATTGGGATCATCCAGTAAGTTATTTCGGCCAACATGAAAGGGACTTCAGTCTTTATGCTCTAGTCAGTCATAGATTAGACTAGTCATTCTGGTTTTATTTAAAACATGTTAAAAATATTTACTAGAGTAATACATGCACAAGATTTAAGCCAGGCGCAATGGCTCATGCCTGTAATCCTAGCACTCTGGGAGGCCGAGGAGGGTGGATCACTGGAACTCACAAGTTTGAGACCAGCCTGAGCAAGAGTGAGACTCCGTCTCTACTAAAAAAAAAAAAAAAAAAAAAACTGAGGTAAGAGGATCTCTTGAGCTCAAAAGTTTGGGGTTGCTACTAAGGGTGGCAAAGTGAGACTCTGTCACAAAAAAAAAAAATAGATTTAATAATCAAATGGTTACAAATGATTTATAAATGAGAAAAACCTACTTCTCTATGTTGCCCTTATATACTCGTGTTTTAGTCAAATTAAGCTGACTGTATTAGATTTAGTAATTTAGGACATTATTCATAGACTTTCTGTTACAGCACAGGGGTAGTTAGCTAACATACTCCATACCTCTACTGCTTCATTCATTCCCCTCAAATGTGATTAAATCATTATTTTCAACTCCTATATTGCTTACCACTGTAACCTTAAAAAGAAAATATTTAGATGCAGATTTTCTTATCCATCAACTATGTATGGTATTCCTTCACTTTATACCATGTAAAATGAGTACACTTGTACTTCTGTTTTTCCCCTTTAGTATTCTTTCCCCTTAAAGTCTACTTCATCTGACATTAATATAGCCACTTCTGATTTTATTATTAATATTTTTTCCATTCTTTTTCTTTCAATTTGCCTATATCATTATGTTTAAAGGGAGTTTCTTGTAAACATATAGATAGGTCATGTCATAATCCACTCTGTAATCTTTCAATTGGTGTACTTAGACCATTTGTATTTGAGGCAATTATTGATATACTAGAGCTTAAGTATGCCACTAATTGTGTTCTTCTATTTTCTTTTTGTTCTGTTTTACATTCCTCTGTTTTATTTTTCCTGCCTCCTTGTGGGCTACATGAACATTTTTTGGAGTTTCATTTTATATATAGTGTTTTGGACTGTATCTGTGTTTCACCTTTTGACTATAGGTACATGCCACCATACGAGGTAATTTTTAAAAAATTTTGGAGAGGAGCCTCACTATGTTACCCATATTTGTCTCAAACTCCTGCCCTCAAACTCCTGAGATCCTCCCACCTCAGTCTTCCCCAAATTCTGGGATTATAGGCATAATCCATTGCACTCAACCTTTTATAGCTTTTTCAGTGGTGATACTATGTGGCACATTATATAAACACAACTTATCGCAGTCTAGTGGTGTCATAATTTTTCAAGTTCAAGTGAATTTTAGAAACTTTACCTCTCTTGGCATGATCTTATACTCCTCATTTATACTATGTAGTCATTTATATATTGTACATGCATTGAAAACCATATCAGTGTTATAATTTTTTCTTCAACCATCAAACATAATTTAGAAAACTCAAGAAAAGAAAGTCCACATTCTATTTACCCATATTTTTGTTTCCTATGTTCTTTCTTCCTGATGTTCCATCATTAATTTTTTTATCTTTCCATCTATTTAGACAACTTCCTTTAGTCATTTAGGATAAATCTGCTGGCAAGATTCTTTATTTTTCTTTATCTGAAGACACTTTGATTTACTCTTCATTCTTAGAGGACATTTTTGCTGAATATAGAATCCAGAGTTGACAGTACATTTTTTTCAACACTTAGAAAATGCCGTGTCACTTCTTTCTACGGTTTCCTTTTTTCCCCTTGTTTTAGTATTTTTTATTGTGGTAAAATATACATTGAAATTACCATTTTAACCGTTTTTAAGTATAACATTCAATAGCACTAAGTATATTCACAATGTTGCACAATCATCACCACTATTAATTTTTAGAAGTTACCCATTAGGCAAAAACTCTCCATTCTCCCCTCCTCTAGCCCATTAGGCAATAACTCTCCATTCTCCCCTCCCCTAGCCCATTAGGCAATAACTCTCCATTCTCCCCTCCCCTAGACCCTGATAACCACTCTTCTACTTTTATCTTCATCAGATAATTCTAACACCTCTGTCATCTTCTTGTGGGCATCTATTGATCATCTTTTTCATTCAGTTTGAAATCTCCATGGTTCTTCATTTGACAAGTGAATTTCAATCAAAACCTAGATGCTTGGGCATTATGTTACAAGCCTTTGGAACTTATATAATCCTTCTCTTTTAGTTGGCTTTCTGTGACACTGATCCAGCAGAGGAATAAGAGTTGCTTCTAGCTTTTACCCACGTGTGGTAAATGTCCAGGTTCCCCATTCAGCCTTCATTTACACCTGAAAGCAGAGTTTTTCATCACTTCTGGGCTATGGTTGGAATTCTGACTTTCCTACAGGCTTCAGCTAATATCTCCCTAGCTAGGATAGGTAAAAATGTATCATTACTTAAGGTCACCATTTAGTTTTTGCTGACGTCTTGGAAGGAGGAGGGAGATAGCCTCATTACTGCATGGCAATGGACAAAGTCTTAACTTTCCACAAGGACTCCTCTAACACCATATCAGTGAGGAAGACTAACTCTATTGTTATGGGGTGGAGATAGCAGTCCAGTCTGAAGTCCACTAACACTTCAGAAGGCAAAGTGGGCTTATTACTTGCCTGACAAGGATGAACAACCTAGTTCCTACTTGTCCTTCTCTGACACCACCATGGCTGAGGTGTTGGGTTTCCTTGCTAAAGCCTGGCAAAGGTGGAAATCTAGGCTCCCTACTGGGCCTTGGCTGGCATGAATGGGGCAACAGTTTTATCCATGGTGTTTGGTTGGATTAGAGTGGTTATTATCTTAGTTTTTTATCTTGCTAGACTTCTCCTTTTCTGGATACTTTGTTACAGGGCAGGCTTTTCTTGTACCTTTTTTTATCTGTGCCTTTGGTGTTTTCAGGCTCCTACCTTCATCAGCTCTTTTCATGCCTTATATCTTTTTTTTTCATATCTCTTCTTGTATTTTCTTCTTATATCTTCTTCTTACATCTCAAAACTGTGCCTAAAAGTCACCTAGCCAGAGAAGTCTTTTTTGATCACCTTTAGGAATTTCCTCTCTTCTTTACTCCAATTATACTTTATCATTACACTTTGTACGTTTCATACCAGTACCATTCATGATTTACATATATATTTGTCTATTTACTAGAATATTGTATGTTTTCCACTAAATTATAAACTCCATAGGGTCAGGAACCATACCCATTATATTCACTAGTTTACTCATGGTGTTTAGCCCAAATCCCTAGTACATGGTAACCATTTGATAAATGTTTGATGAAAGAATGAATGGAGACAAAACACTATATATAAAAATACAAATTACACTGCCATCTTCTAAGATAAAAAGAAGCTTATTTTTCATTTTGGCATGAATTTATATTTTCATACTGTGAAATATACCTATAATGATTTTCTTTTGAGACAGGGTTTTACTCTGGGCTTTGTCTGGGCTAAAGCACAGTGGCACAGTCATAGCTCATTGCAGCCTCAAACTCCTCAACTCAACTGATCCTCCTTCTTTGGCCTCCCAAGCAGGTGGCACTACAGGTATGTGCCACTACACCCAGATAATTTGTCTATGTTTTGTAGAGATGGGGTCTCATTATGTTGCCCAGGCTTGTCTCCTGGCCTCAAGCAATCCTCCCACTTCGGCCTCCCAAAGTGCTGGGATTATAGGCATGTGCCACCAGGTCCAGTGTCCATAAAACTTTTATATGTCTCTATCATTTCACCTGCTATATGATTTCAAAAATATATATTTATATGTTTTGTTTTGTTCACTTGCTTTGAGGACAGCAATCATATTTTGCTCATTTTTGTATTTACAGTTCTTATTGCAGAGCCCATACAGAATAGTCATGTTGAAAAATCAATAAATGATAGCTTGCATTGTGCTACAAAATATTTGAAACAGTTCCTAAGAGTAGCTAAAGAAACCAAAATTTTTTTTTATATCACTGAAATAACTGTTTCCTTTTAAAATCAAGAAAATGTCAAAAGCAGAGACAAACTTACATGTATCTCTCTCTTTCTGCGTACAGTTCCTGGTCAGTAAGAACAATTGATTTGTTCCACTTGATATGAGCATCCTTAATTAGCCAATCGTCCTATAAGTAAACAAATTTTATTTGAGAAAAAAGATTAAAATAGATGGAGAAAGAAAATAATCTTTCTTATTCCCTATCTTTAATCCTCTTTAATCTGTCAATTATTAGCCAAAGAGTAAACAATTGGTCTCCTACCTTAAACCCTTTTTACATTAAAATTTTTTGGTCTGTGTATAGGGATGTGCCACTTACCTTATAAGGAAGACATTTGAATTTATTTAGCATCAATTTTGCTACTTCAAATTTGCTACTACCTAGTAAGACTGCTAATGTTCAGATGAAAATGAACCTAATGTCTTAAATGGGAGAGCACTCCCTAGATTTAGATGTTTTGTAAGTAATGTTAAAGCTCAGAGTAAAGGCTTTATGTCAGGGTCTTTGTTTTGTTTTTTATCCTGCAACATTATCACAGGGGTCTTTATAAATTATAGGGTTATCTTATGGAGCCCTCATGATTAGGGAAAACACAGTCTTTTCAAATTTATAATTGAGTTGCTGCTGCTGCTGATTTACTAGGCCATGCTGGACTGGCCTACTTTATCCAGGCAGAGGTTCAGCAGAGCTCACTCTTTTGGGAGTATTTATGGGCTTCCTATACCAGATCTGTGCCAAGTGGTCAAGCAGTATCTAGCAGCAGCATGATGGCAGCTAAGTCGGGTCATCACACTTCCATAGATTTAGCCAGCAAAGAGACAACTCCAACTGGACTTAGAAAGTTTAATATTTACCCAGATGGTAATGCAAGATTAGCACAGTGTCAGCTCTCCATGTCCCTAGGCCCATAGGATGATATCAAATAAAAGGGGCTAGATGATAGATGACAAGGGTGGAAAGTCACTCTGCTGTTGAGGAGCCAACTCTAATGTACAGCTAAACAGTTTTATTGTCTGAAAAGGTACATGGAGTTGGAGTAAGATGGAAAGTCCCGTGTTTCACTATAACCAGAGTGGCAGACGAGAAATGGACTTGGGGTAGGATCCTCACAAGACCATATTCTCATGTTCTAGGTAGAACCACAGAGAATCCTACCAAAAAAAAAAAAAAATGCATCATAATGTGAGTAATCCTTGCCTATGTAGAAATGTGTAAGATCACCAGGGTGCCATGGAAAAGTTGTTCCCCAAAAATCTGATGAGAAGAGAGGTTTTCAAAGCCAGCCTTCTTGAAGGGTGCCATCATTCTAAAAGTGATGAAAGTATAATCAGATAAGAATAAGTATTTAGTATTATTATTATTGTCTGTAATTTCATCAGAAAAGAGTAATGCTAGTAGTGATGGGTAAACTGTAGAGTTATCATTCATGATGGAGTCATCTGAATACGATATACACATAGGTAGGCTATGAGGAAAGACAGAAGGAAAACCAACTTGTGAAAAAGTTGATGCCCTACATTCTGAGCCTCCCTATTCTGACATCCAGTTCTTTCATGGATGTTAATAAGGCCATAAAGGACATTGAAGCCAACAAAACTATCAGATTTTTTTCAGTTCTTATTGAAACTTTATCATTTTTGTGCTTCACATAGTTTTCCTCTCTTTTCTATCTGAAATTCTTTGTTTATTGGGCTACCATGACACCAAATTCTCTTGGTTCTGCTTATAATTTACTTAACTTCTCTTTATTTTCTGTGGGCTTCCTCCATGGGCATCTCACATCCTCCTGTCTCATTCATATTCTTCTTTCAGTGGTGACTCTTAGATCTATACCTTTAGCCCATACTGACATTCACATTCCTATATGTGAATGCTGGTACAGGTCTGTAGCCTGTTAGGAATTGGGCCACACAGTAGGAAGTGAGTGGCAGGTAAGCCAGCAAAGTTTCATCTGTATTTATAGCCACCTCCCATCACTCACACGACTGCCTGAGCTTTGCATCTTGTCAGATCAGGGGTGGAATTAGATTCTCATAGGAGCACAAAACCTAAGGTAAACTGTGCATGCAAGAAATCTAGGTTGCACACTCCTCACGAGAATCTAATGCCTGATGTTCTGAGGTGAGGATGTAATGCACTTGAATTGTCCTTAAACTATGCCCCACCCCTGGTCCTTGGAAAAACTGTCTCCAATGAAACTGGCCCCTAGCTCAAAAAAGGTTGGGGATCAGTAACTTATTCAATGTCCCACATGTACCTCATGTTTAGGCATATCCAAAACAGAATTAATATCTCAGATCTCTTCCTCCCCTCAAGTCTGCTACTTCTATGTCTTACATTTTATGGAGAAGATATAATTTACCCTTTTATCCAAGTTAGAGTCCTGGGAGTCATTCTTAATATTGCTCTTTTCCCAACCTCCCATATCTAATCAATCACCAAGGTCTCCTCAATATTTATTAAATACATCTCCTCTCCATCCCCACTTCCACTGCTCTATTTCTGACCAGAGTTATCTCTTTACTGGTCTATTGCCACATCCTCTGAATTGACATTCCCCTCCTCTCCCATCCTATTTCCCACAAATCTGCTCTCCATGGCTGGCAGAGTAGTCTATATAAAACATAAATATAAAAATATGACCAAGTCATTTCATTTCTTAAAATCCTTAAAGGACTTTATCTTGGACAGTTTAAAGTCATTTTTTTCCATAATTGACCACCCCTCCCACCTCATCTCCTAGTACCTCTTGCTTTGCATTTTAATTCAAGCCATCCAGGGGCCAATATATAGTGCTCTATAACTTTGCTCACACTGTCCTTCTGCCTATAAGTCCTTGTTTCCATTAATGTTTGGCTGGTATCTTTTAAGACCTAAACAGGCATTATCTTTTCCATACAGTCTTCCTTCCAGCTGTTAGGTACTTCTCTGGGTACATCTATCATTGCACTTATCACATTATCCTATTAACTATAAATGTTTCTGTTTCCCCTACCAGTCTATGAGAATCTTGGTCATCTTTGAATCCACAAAATCAGGCCAATTTTTCTCAGTTACAAAGGATACAATGTGAGCTAGCACATTAATTGCACTAAAAAAAAAAAATGTTTGTTGAAAAGAGTTTATATGCCTTTCATTAATGGCTACAAAGTGCACTTAAAATTTCCCTGGTGGGCTAGAACTTTACGTGTTGAGACAACTAGTTTTCTTAAACTTTGTGGGATCTAAGATTTTTATTAGGCTGTGATTAATACAGCAGAGGGGAGTCCTGGAAAGAACCCTATAAAAACCCTGTTGGTGTAATCTCAACTCAAGCCAATTTCTCTTCACCCAGAGAATACTGCTATAAATCTTGGTTGAGAAAAGACGTGGTTTGATTTAATACAGTTAATCATGGAGGCAGAATAGCAAAGAAATGATTCTACTAATTTAAAGATCTTCTCTGGTGCATCTCTGTTAATCTAAAGGGAGATTTGGCCCAGAGCCGTGCACTGAATGCCCATTTACAATAAGGTCTCTTCTTACTTGATGCTCTGATGATTAGAAGCTTAGACAGATTCCTATCAGGTGGTTGGTTATAGCAGCAGCTTTAGTTCTTAATTCATAGCTGTTAGTTGAATTGCCCTAGGAAGAAAATAACATTGTTTTAGAAATTTTGCTGAGTTTTCTCTGGAACAAGGTTTACATATTTTTCTTGAGAATAATTTGTGATAGCATTATCCTTTCCATATAGTCTTCCACCCAGCTATTAGTCTTACCATAATTGCCTAGCTAATTTTTATTATCAAGGAATACAGCTTTTGAAATTATAAAAAAAGGTCTGGGCAAAAATAAATGGAATAAAGGAGTCTCCTATGTGTTCCTCTATTTTAGGACATGAACTACTCTCACTACTCATTAAAAGACAAAAAAAAATAATTTATGATAAAATATTACTTATTTGAAAAGCAAGAAACCTAAAAATTAGACCGCTTTTAGCAAAAATACAAAATCTAAGCAAAGTGGGGAAATTACCAGATAGGGTTTTGCAAGACATTTTGTTTAAATGTTAAGTAACTAAAAACATTAAAATATGTCTTGCAGGAAAGTCTGAGGCCTGATGCAGAGTGTCTTACCAAAAGAAATGATAAGTGAAGATTAAGACCTGTATAAATAGCCTAGGTTGAAAATGTAGAGGTCAGAGATACTAAGGTTGTAGCTACGGAACAAACAAAATTCACATTGTTTACTTCTCTCTTTGGGCCTCAAAAGATAAAGACTCCCTCTCTATCTGACCTAGTATCTACAAGTCAAATCCATTTAGCATTCAGAGTCTAGCTAAGAGGACCATTTCTAAATCCCATGTCTAAAGCTAATCAGAATCATTACTATAAAATCTTAACTGAATATTTTGGTCAAGCGATTTAAATTTTTATTGAAATCTAGAAAGAGAAGAATTAAAAAGATAAAACTGTAACAATTAGTGCCATAAATTGGATTGAGATAATTAAGAAAAAAATAAAGATTTAAAAAGATAAAGTGACTCATTTTCATATGGGTACAAACATCTTACAAGTTATGTCTCCAATTAATTTAATTAATTTACTATTTCTACTGCCTGCTTCCAAAAACAAATATAAGCTTCCAAAGAATCAGTTTGGGTTCTACATTTAAACTGTTAAAGTATGTGTGATATCATACTATTTAGGACATTACATTTTGATATGTATTTCATAACATAATTTTCCCTCTAATCTTTGAGATTATATTTTGCATTATGAGAAGGCAAAATTAAGCTGCTAAAGTTTACATATGACTATACTTACAAAAATTAGAGAAAGAGACATTAACATTTTGAATAACAGGCAAAAAGTATAAAAACTAGATTTTTTAAAAGTTGTGGAATGAAAAATGCAGTTATTTAACTGAGTCACTGGAGTTAAGAATAAGTGAAGATATTGATGACTTAATCCTTTTATTTTTCTTCCTCCCAATCAAAAATATTTGAATTAAAAAGCCAATTATGTTCTGAACAAATTAAGTGAAATAATTAATGTTTATCATATTGTCAAAATCAAAGGGAAACTTCCAGAGTTAAGGTAAACACTTAAGGCCTTGGTGAAATCTATTAGATTGTAACTTCACACCTCCTTTTTGGTCCAATCATTTTTAGTTCTTATATTTATTTTTATACTTATTTTAGGTAATTAGACCAAATAAATTTCTGACTGTAACATGAATTAGAGAAGAATATGTGCAACTTAATCTTAACATAGGGTCTTCCTCAAAATCCTTTCTTTTGGATCTTTTTTCCTCATCTTTGGTCTTTTCATGAAATGCACATCTTTTATTTTTACTGAATCCTGTTTTTTGGCATTTGTTTTGACTGACACCTAATCATGCAAGTGATGTCTCACTTTGAACTTGTATGCACTGTGATACACGGTATGGTTGCTTGTTGTGCAAGCCTTGTTGTGATGTGCAATTTAGTGTCTCAGCCAAATTTAGTCACTTTCTTCTCATAGTTGCTGTTTAGGTGCTGGTCAGCAATACTTACAGTAATTCTCAGACTTCTTTGTAGTTATTCCTGATGAGACACAATCAGTTATTAATCACATCCAGTGAATCTTCCATTCAGTTGTACTATCTGTTTTATCACACTGATACAGGCTCTTTTACTAGTTTTAAAATTTCACTTTCTGAAATCATCTTAACTTGGTATTACAATCATGCATCATAACCTCAGAAAAATTACTTAACCTCTTTAAGTCTTATTCATTAATTTATTCAACATTTATTGATCTATGTGTAATAAGCTGGGGGATCGTAAGTGAATCTGATAGCTAATTTTTTCTCATTTGTAAAATGTGGCTAATGATAGAGCTGTTTAGGTGATAAAATGTAAGGTTCTTAGAACCATGTTGAGTGTTCATTGTCGTTAGTAGCAGCATTATCTTGATAAAAATTACTTTTAACATCTCCCTATGACTGTAACCTCTAACCATTCACAATGTATCCATTACATTTTTTAATATGAAGCAATTCTATAAATTAGTGACACTAAAAATAGTCTTTTCTAGAAATATTGATGTGATGTTCTTAGATTCAACTGGAATGTAACCACTCCAAAATAGGATACCTTTCGCAGGTGGTTAGGTAGGAAAATCACAACCATTATCCAGATAATGAAAGGCAGGTGCTATACTTGTGTCCTCTGAGTGTAGACTTGTCTAGATAATCTTCTAAATTTCTTTCCAAAATTTTAGGTGCTTTTTATTTTTTTATTTTTTGCAGTTTTTGGCCAGGGCTGGGGTTGAACCCACCACCTCTGGCATACAGGGCCGGTGTCTTACTCCTTTGAGCCACAGGCACCGCCCTACATATGCTTTTAAGTTTGCATTATTGGTAAAATAAATAACAAGCCTCAATTCAGGCTACCCTAAATTTTACTTGTATCAGTAGCATGAAAACATCGCAATATTTGTAGCTTTCGGCTGTGTATGGGGGTTAGGGTCTTCAGTTCGTGTCAGTTAAAGAAAGTGGCAGTTTTGTGTTTCATAAAAGTAAAGGAGAAAAAAAAATGGGTTACTGTAGGAACTACCAAAACCTACTGACATTATTGAAATGGTTATAAAAAGTTTCTCTTTTACTCAATGGAGATATATAAGAATAATACAGAGAAAAGTGTTATAACGGTGGTAAAGAGTTTGCATCTGTACTATAGGATTATTTGTCATTTAAAGTGAAGCCTCATTAAGCAAACTGTATTTTACTAAGAGTTGCACAGTTCCCTGTGGAAGACTTTTGAAGAAAATGAGAGTTGAAAAATTATGTTTACACTTTGTCACTCATTTTAAGTCCCACTGTCACCCTTCAGTTCTTATATAAGAATATCTGAACCCAGAATGACATCTTCTAAAATAGGTACTGGGAGCTGTGTTGGAAGAGTTGGCCCCAAACCAGAAACCGAGCTTTTACGAAAGCACGTGGTGCAGAACCTGTCTTAGGATCACCACGACCAGCAGCTTGCAGGTGACAGCCTCCAAGCCTGACTTCCCAGGCCTAGCTGGTCACCTGGGGGAGATCCGACAGCACCTGCCGTCCTGCCTCGTCATCGCGGGGTTTCTGGCTGGGAGAGCTTCTCGTTCAAGGCAGTCCACGCCTCCGTCTCCGCAGGGGCGCGCGGGTCTAGGGTATCACCTCGGGAGCCCACTCTGCCGCGAGGAGGAGGGAGAGGGCAAGAGCGAGGGAAGCCCGGGCTCTCGCTGTAACCCGGCGCTCCGCAGTGTTCTCCCCTCGGCGGCGGGGCCGCAGGTACCTCAGCTGTCAGCGTTCAACTGGTGGGCGGCCCGTCCCGCAGAGTCTGCTGCCACCGCCGCCGCGTCCCCTCAAAGGCCCCTCAGAGCCACGCTCCAGCCTCCCGCACCCGATTGACTGAGTGACTCCGGGGCTCTGGCTCCTGCCGCCGCCGCCGCAGCCACCGCCGCCGCCGCGCACGCGCTCCTCAGGCGCCTCTATTCCCGGGCGGCCCCTAGGGCGGGAACGCTAGGCTGCGAGCTGCGCGCTGCTCGCACCTGCCCGCCTGCTAGACAGACCCTGAGCTCCAGCCTCGTGCCGGCACGCGCACGCGCCTCGCGAGCCTGCTGTCGGCCCTGGGGGCGGGACCGCGCGGCAGCGAGCGGGCGGGGGGCTCGTGGCGCGCGCGCCCCGCACCCGAGGGCTGCGGAGAGATATTTTGGGTGGCAGGAGGCCCCTCGTCATTTCCGCCGGGCAGCTAGTCGTGCTGGGGGCTTCGCTCCAGCGCGTGAGGCTAGCGGGCAAGTTAGCTGCGGGCGTGCGGCGGCGGCTCCTTCCTACAGCGCTGCGACCCTCGGCAGCTCAAGCAGTAAACTGAAGCCCCGCAGGGACGGAGACCCGGGCGGAGCGGTGGAGGCAGCAGCAGTAGCTGCCTTGCCGGGACCTGAGCAGACCCGGCTCGGAGCCGCGACCTCGGCGCGTTTCCCTCCTGGTCGCTGCTTCCACCGCTATTGCCAACCTTTGGCTAAGAGACATTAAAGCCGCGAGACCCAACACACAAAAGCCGCTTTCTCCGTGCCGCCTGCTCAGTGAGCTGCGGCCAGCGCGAGACCCCACCTGAGGGAGGCTCGGGTTACTGAGTTCGTTTTGTGTCCGAGCTCCGCCAAGAGCGTGGAACCGACCCTAGTGCCCATGGCTCTGATAATGGAACCGGTGAGCAAATGGTCTCCGAGTCAAGTAGTGGACTGGATGAAAGGTAATGCCCGTTATGGGGACGGAGAGGCGGTACTGGGGTGCGGGGTCCCAACGCCAGGTTAAGAGGGGCGCCCTCCGCTGCAGAGCCCGCCATCGGGGCTTCCAGCGGCTGATGGTGGTGCGCTGGGGGGCAGCGGGCTGCAGGGGTCCCCCGGGACTAGTAGGGACCCGGGGTCACCGATCTCCTTTTGTTCCAGCCAGAGGGGCGAGGAGGGGCGCGGAAAGCGAGGGGGCAGCCGGCACCACCCGCCTGGAGGCGGAGAGCCGGCAGTGGAATCCCGGCGCTTCTTGCCCTCTCCTCGCTTCGCTAGCAGGGAGGACGTGGCGACCCTTGTCTCCCAACTCAGCTAGGACTCCCCCTCCCGGGACCAGTGCCCCTGGGCGCCCCTTCTCTGGCCCCTTTGTTCCTGGGAAACCTGACTCCCCTCGGCGGCCGCCCCTGCCAGGTGCCTTCCCCAGAACCAACTCTCCCAGGAACTTTTATGCCAGCATAAAGGGGTCAGGGACGCGGCCATCCTCGTTTGGAGCCAGGGAGCGCCCCCCTCACCCCTACATTTGGCTGAGGATGCTTTGGGGCGGGGAGGACACGCTACTTTGAGGTGAGGAAAACGTGCTTCCCCTGGGACAGCATCCGCGGTGGTATCTGTGGGTCTCTCCTGCGCATCTCCTCATGGCATTTGCCTCCCTCTGCCTTCTCTCGAGTTCAGGCCGATTGAGGCTTTGGACTGCGGAGCTTTTTGTTAGGGGCTGGACCTCAGGGGCAAAGTGATGTGCATTCAAGTACCTAGCATTGCTTCCATCTTGAGAGCCCCCCCCCCTCGCCCTTATCAATTTTTAATGATCACAGTTACAGATACTCGCCCATCTAGTAGCAATCGTGGGCTTTTCCCCTAGTCCCTGGGCTTTCCTGCCTCACTATCTCCCTCTGTTGTCTGAGTTAATGGGCTTGTTGAGGATCCCCCACCACCACCCTTCCCCAGGCCCAACTCTAAGATTTTGAGAATGCTGAGGAGGGGATCGATGGGATGGAATAAGGATCTTTGCCGTACTTGAGAGGTATCTGAGCACAAACTCTAGGTAGATCAGTCAGGGACCCGATGCTTATCATCTCTAAAAATGCCTGTTATGAAGATGAGGGAGCCCCTTTCTTAGGGCTTACTTAGCAGTCAGACTTTCTAAGCTCCAGGTACTTTAGAACAAAAGATGGGTCCATTGAGAGGGCTTGAGAGTGACAGGGAGAAACTCAATTTTTCCTCATCTTTTCTCCAACCTTTTCGGCATCTTATTCTTGTGGATTTTTATCTCCTTTGCTTTTCTTTTATTCCCTTACTTGCCCCTTTATTCCTCATTTACTTTGTCTTTTCTTTTCTGATATATGGAAAGTGCTTTGTAACTGCAAAGCACAGTGCAAATGGGACTGAATTGAATTAAACCAAATTCGTTATTTATTGACTGCCCCCCTGTGTGCGGTGCATTGTGCTAAGGTGCCATGGGGGTTATAAAGATGACTAAGACAAAGTCCTGCAGTGGCTCATCTTTTTTGCTGCTTTTCCTCTTTCTGTATTTGCTATTGAAATTCCAATTTCCTAGATTCTCACCAGCCCCCCACCCCATACAGACTAACATCTGTTTTCTCAGTCATGGAAGAAAGAGTCAGAGTAAATGCAGAAAGCAAGAATGCTTAATTAAAGCCCTTTCTTTGAATTTGTCTAAAAGGTTATTTTAGTTTGAGTATGTTGCTGAAATATTTGAAAAAAAAATGCCATCTTGGCTCTATGGGAGTCTGATTACCTTCATAGACTATCTGTTACAAATACCGGTGATGCTTGTAGGGAGTGCTGCATACTCCATCTTCTTCACCTCCCACCCTCTCAGTTACGTTCTTGCAGTTTCCCCTAGGTCCACTGAAACAAGTAGAACATTCCGTGCACATATCCTGACACACATTATTAGTTTTCTAGTACACTAGTCTTTTCAAAATCTCTCCAGACTAAAATACAGCTTCTTTGAAGTTAGGTTAACATTATTAGCTGTGATTTAAAATGTTTTTTTTTATTTAAGTTAAATAACTTGTTTTCATACCTGTTGGTGACGCATTTTAGAGTTATTTGAAAAGATCAATTGAGGAGCCAAGATAGAATTTGTGTATGTTTGTAGATGTGCCTGGAGAAGAATGACTGATGTAATTACCTGTATGTCAAGTCCCAAACTGCTTACTGCTGAAATTTCCATAATGTTTATATAAATTTGATTTGAGATATTAGGAAAAAAGGGGATTTAAAAAATTTGGATAAAATGAACATTTCTTCAACTTGTAGTTTACACTATTACCTTAATTAATTGTTCCCCCTTTTTGCTTTTTCCCTAAACAAATTTTAACAGCAAGTATTTTAAAAATACTTTTCACCATTTCCTTAAAGGATTCTGTAATGTTTAAATAATTCAACGGCTAATTTAGGCTGTAGATTTTCGATGGCTAACCCTCATTTGCTTTTGTATAATGTAGTGTTGTAAAGGCAGTACCACAAGAATGAACAAGACTTGAACAACTGCAACATTGTGGGAGTTCTTCAGAGCATGCTCCTAATGTGACAGTTTCATCACCCTTAACATTTAAAGCATATAGCATGTGCTTTCAGGTAGTCACAGTTATAAATAGTTATAACTCTGTTTAGTAAGGTATATTCTTTATGTTCTTTATAGGGTAGTTTTTTCTTCACTGAATAGAAAAAGAACTATTAAGTGTATAAGAATAGACATAGCCATATATCTATTATTCTAGACAATGTATAGAAGTGATACAGAAACTCAGTCATCAGAGAGGGAAATGAGGATAAAATTACTAAGCTTTGGTAGCATATATGCAAGATTATTTGTGAGGGACTATTTGTACATTGCAGTTTATTTTGATCTATTACTTTCTATTAAAATACTTGAGGGAGATGCAAATATTAAATTTACATATTAGTAAAGACATAAGGAAACACTTGCATATTTTGCTTGCCCCAATCCACTATTTGTAAAATGTAACACTAAATTTTTTATTTACAGTAAAAATTTGATATGACACAGTGTCAGTGTTATTTCCAGGAAATACATGAATTCCCTGTGAGTCAGTAAAATAAGTAGCTCTATTCCAGCTTATCCTGATAATACTTCTGAATATTTGGAGGCATCTTAGAGACTTTCAAATTAATTTTACAAATTTTATAAAAATATTTTTGGAGAAAATCAAATACTCATTATTCATCACTTGAAACCAACCTTCTTCAATTGGAAATTGCATTCAGTCCTCTTGTAGTTTTAATAAAGTTTTAAAATATAAACCTTGCAAAGTAACTAAAAGCATACAAGTTAGTAAGCCAAGAACTATTTCTAATTTTTGCTCAATCTATACCCTTAAAATATGTTATTTCTGTGCTCTTTTCAATTCACTCTTAGGGTCCATAAATATTTTATGACCTGTTTGAGTCCCCAGACCTTCTTTTTATTTTGCTCACTGAAATACAACATAAACTTTTGAACACTTTTGTGCCCTTATTATTAATTTTATTTTCCTTGTATACGTCACACTCAGTAATTCCACTTTTTTCCTCACACCTTTTACAACTTTGAGAACCACTCAGAGTACTCAAATGACTAAGATAGTTATTTTCCAGGCCCAACTTCTTCCATGACATTCTTTCCGTGATCTTTATCCCCTTTCTTAGTCAAATAAAATGGTTGTGATTTTCTGAATTAACCAACAGGCCCCACTTTACTTGCCGTCTCTTAGTATCTCTGTGACTTCGCTCCATCCAATCTTGTACGATAATTCCTAAAATAATCTGAATTTTTAAGACAGCTTTTTCTCAACCCTTTCCAAAATCACCTGCTCTACTCTTTCCTGCTTATTATAAACCATTTTCTTCAAGAGGCATTCCTGACTTCTAATTTCTGTCTAGACGGTTCAGCCATCTTGTGGATAGAAAATACATTATTTTAGGTATTAGAAACAAAACCAATGTTTTGCCTACAACCCTGTAATAGAGGAAAATGTAGTAATGACATAAAGTCTATTCAGTATGAAAATTAAATGCTGTAAAGGAGAATAGATCTTATCTGATATTATTATTCTTTGCCTTATCTGATAAGGCAAAGAAGTTATGAAAGATACAATGCTCTAGTAATTATTTTATTCAACTCATAGGATACAGGGCTAAGGTTGAAATTTGTTTTAATTAGATAAAGGAAAATGTTGAAATTTTGAGTCAAACTGTCTAGAGAGATGAAAAATAATTTTCTGTCAGGAACTTTAAACAAATGCATTGTGAGAAAAACAACTTAGGTGATCAAATAGACACTGATGGTCATCTGCTTTGGATTTGACATTTTCATGGAGTAGAAATTCTTGTCATTTTAGGCAAAGAGGAAATTTACCCTTTCCATGTGTAGAGTTTAGTTCATAAGAAACATTATAATGCCATTAATAGTTGCTCCTTAAGGTAATACTAATGATTTAGTGCAGATTAGGAAAAAATGGTATATTTATGTAGATGTAATCTGGTCCTTAGATATTATTTACTCAGAACTTTTGCATGGAAGCTTCTTTAAATAGATTATTTTAAATAAATTGTTTTATGCTTTGGGGAAATTAGCCTATAAAGGATGGCAATGTCATTGAAAACCTCTGCCTAGACAGACAGGTACCAACTAGTACGCTTGATAAATTAAAAAAAAAAAATTGCACTATGTATGCAAGCATCATTGGAAAGAGAAGATGATAATTTTATTGAGTCAGGAAGGGGTCCATGTGGAAGGTGCTTTTTAGCAAATATTTAAGCTATTTGTTTAGTTTAGGCATATTTAAGAAGAGTGTATCCTAAATGTAGAGGCATAGCTATAGCGTTCAGATGGGGTGATTAACCGGAGAAGTTGGTATCTAGGTTTGTCTTTTTGAAGGGGAGAGGTGGGCAGTAGAGGGAAAGTGAGGGTGGAGCATGAGTAGGTGGCACAAAAGTACAAGAACAAATCTGCATTTCACGAAGACAATAAAACTCTCATCATGTCCCAAGTTTAAATAAATACCACATTATAAAATTTAGGCTGCCAAAAATAAGCCCACAAAGAATGTGCATTGAATGGGTACAGCTGTTTGAAATCTGTGTCTCAGGAATAATTTGGAAATAATGTTAAAATGAATTATTTTGAAGATTAATTGCATCATTAACATTATGTTTTTGGATATTTAGAATTTTGCTGATCCAAATTCTTATATGAAGAATGGAGAAGGACTTTTAAATGTTCTTAAGGCAGTAATAAATTATCATTTTTATTTATAACAGAGCAACCTCAGATTAGGGATTAATTTGTTCTTAATGACTTTTAGCTGTCTCTGTGACTTTCCTATAGTACCGTACACATAAGGCTTCTTATGAAATATGAAGTTAATGGCTTCAGAATAAAGTAGGGTGGATCATTTGTACTAATTTAAAAGGGGGGAAGGAAGATAAGTAATTGGAAAAAAATGGAGTCTAAAACTTTTAATTTTTGAGTTTGTCGTGCGTTACATGTAAAGAATGGTAAGTACAGTCTTCGATGTGGAATCGTTGTGGTGAATAGGCAGTGAATTCACAGTTTTCATGAATAGCTAGTCCTGTGGTTCTCAAAATGGTGTATTTCTATGGTTGTAGAAGCGAAATGACCAAAAGAAGCCAAAGTTGATTTTTAGACATTGTTTTTACATTAAACCAAACATGGTTATTATATTCATGGTATAGAAAGCATAATTGGCATGATTTTAATGATGAGGCCAGTGGTTTAACAAGAATTTTAGGCTTCTAAGCTGTTTAAAGCTGCATTCCCCAGACCTCCTGGGGCTATGAGTACACTCTGTGCAGCAATTACACAAACATCACTGGAAAAGTTTGACAAGTGCTTTGATAAGGTAAAATTAAGGTACTTTCCCCCCTCCACTTTCATTTATTGCAAGGGGACAAAATTTTCAATTAAGGTCATGATAATTATAGCATCTTACTTTCATTTGTCTGCCTCATATGCCTGTAGTCAGGATGAACTCCTTCAGAATGATTCTCATCTGATTCTGTCCTCTCAGAAGACAGAATCAGTCTCACCCGTATCAGCTTAAAACAATTTAATGCCTTTTTCTTGTTTTTAGAATTAAAATCAGTTATTACTTAATATGGCCTATATGGCCCTTGAAGGTTTGGTTATTGCCTATGAGGTAAGCCTCATGCCCAGCATCAGGTACACTGGCCACCTCTCAATCTTTCCTGCTTCTCCACCCTTGGATCTTGCACTTTATGTGTTCTTTCTTCCCTCTTTACATTACCTAGTTAAATCCTTTCATCCTTTAGAGCTCAAGCTTTCTCTCATTTGCCTTACAAAAAGCCTTTCTGTATTTTCCAAATCCCATCAAATCCTCAGTTATACACTCCTAGTACCACATATATCTCCTGTGTCCTCTTTGCCAGTTTTATTTTTACACTAATTTGTGTGGTTATTTTATCGATGTCTGACTCCCCAACTAGATGAGGTCAGGGACCCAATCTGTCTTTCCTACCAATGTATAAAAAAGTATCTGCCATAAAACAAGCCCTCAGAAAATATTTGCCAAGTGAAGGAATAAATTAATTTATTCACATTAACATTACAGTTTGTCAGCAAATCTGCTTTCCTAAATGACAATGCACGTAAAGTCCCTTATAAGGATCTAATGGATACTTGAGTGCCAACTTGTATATTGTGTGCCAAAATACAGTGAAAGTAGAGTTGCTTTATCCATTTCTTATAGTTGGGTTGCTCTAGCAAATTAAAAAACCTAAGTCATGGCTCCATTTTGGTATGAGATATTAATAATTTCAGTGAATTAATACTTCTGTATTTATGTCATAAATATAATGTAAATATGGTATAAATATTTATTGATGTAACTTAATAGAACAACATGATAAGCAAGTTCTTAGTTAAAGATTAAAACATAACACTGTCTCCTCAGCATTTCTTTTCCTTCATTCAGATTTTCTAATTGTTTCTTCAATTTGTTTTTTTTTTTTTTTAAGGAACCGTGTGTATTTTAGAATGCATGGTAGTGTGAAATTGATAAAATGCCTTAGGTTTGTTTTTTTATAAAAGTATAAGAAAAGCTCATATAAGAAATTAAATTGTATTTTTCTTTTGTGAGAATAAAATATCCATTATTTGTTAATTAGTAAGATAAAATGGGAAAATCTTCCTTTATTTTAATGAAAAACATTATATTTAATATTAAATTTGCATTTTTATTAATGGGAATAAAATTAAGATATTTAAAGATGTATCTTAAATCAGTATTTTGTTATGTAATTATTTATACCTGCCTCTGACTTTCAAAAAAATTTAGTTTTTTTAACTGGCTGTAAGCTTATTTTGACTAATTTTTTTTTTTTTTTTTTTTGAGACAGAGTTTGATTCTCTTGCCTGGCTTGAGTGCAGTGACATAATCATAGCTTATTATTTCAAACTCATGGGCTCCAGTGATCCTCCTGCCTTAGCCTCGCAAGTAGTTGGGACTATAAGCACATCCCACCATGCCCAGCTAACTTTTTAAAAAAATTTTGTAGACTCCTGGGCACAAGCAATCCTTCCACCTCAGTGTCCCAAAGCGGTGGGATCACAGGTATGAGCCACTGCACCCGGCCTATTTTGACTAATTCTTGAAGGGCACTTATTAAGAACATATGTAGAGAGTTATTGTAAAGTGTAGCTTGCTAAATACAAGTGCCTTGGGTGGAATTTTTGTGAATTATGTGCTTACTAGACACTAGTAAACCAATTACAAAGATTTTTCAAATAAAATATTTTTCATCCCAGTTAAGAATTGTTAAAAAATAAATCAGAATAAGTGAAATTTTTAAGACCTTGACATAGTCATGCCAGTTTTTTAATTCTTAATATACAACTTAAGGCTTAGACACAAAGCTAGTACTGCAAAATAATGGATTGCAGTTGTACCCTGATTTGACTTACAAACAACTATTCAACATGATAGAATGTAGTTAATTTCTTCTTTAATAATTTAAATTATAATCATTAATTCTAATAGGGGTTTTCATTATCTTTTGCAATTTCAAGAAAAAAGAGTTCATTGGTATTTGCATAAATTCACAGGATTTTAAATTTTACTAAAATACAATACTATTTTAGCTTTTGTGTTCATCTATTGACTATATTGTCATAGAATAGAATTATTTTGAAAACCAAGAATTAATAAACCAAAACTTACACTGATGTTAATGTATGATAGTTTACCATGACAGAGAATTTTGTTACATAAGTAATATCAAGTATAGCACACCAATAGTATATTTATTTGACACTAATATTCTTAGGAATTAGTTTTATTAGGTTGGCTGCTCTTCAGATGCAATGGTAGATAAGAAGAAACCACATTAAATTAATTGCCTTTTTAAATGTTGCCCAACATTCTTTTTGTTTTTGGTGTTTGTTTGAACTTTTTGTTTCAGATACATCTGCTATTTTTAAAACAGGCTTGCAGCATGTTTTCTTAAGTAATATTTCCAACAAACCAATGGAAATCTGGCTTATATCCTGGATTTTACTTTTTCAGCTTGTTTACCAAAGATTATGAAATAATCCATTTTCTAGGAAGTTATTAGTTACACTTATATGTAATTTGTCAGTCAAACAACTTTAAAATTCTAGCCTTAAATAATTCTGTGAATGATTAATTTTAACATTAGCTGTATTTTTTTTTTGTATTTTGTATGTGTATGTGGGAGTTTATTTCATATAAATTTTTCTTCAACCATTCTCATTATTTTCAAAAAATTTAATACTTCTGGAACTTGTGATTTTTTTTTTTACCATGGCAGAAAATTGAGATTTTAATTTTGTGTAATTATGTTTCATTTTCAAAACAGGCCACTGAGGTATTAAATACATATGAAAGAGAAAGGGTAGAGATTTTGCTAATGGTGCTCACTCAGAATAGACATGTAGTAGTTCAGTCACTAGTTTTCCTTTTGGCCTGCCGGAGCCTATATGAAAACCAAGTATAATGTGGTATTCAGTTAGGTGCTCTTTCTCCATTTCCCTCCATATTCATGCCAGGATGAGCTTTGTGGCAGTCTTTGTTGGCACTAGTGTTAATGTTAAATCAATAGCACAAGGCTTCCTCATTCTGAAGCCTGCCCTGGTGCCTTCTAGCTATCAGACCAGATACTTTAAGTTTGATGTTGAGTTGTCACATGCAGAGAGTAGTTGGTTCTATGGAATATTTGAGGTTAGATAATTATTCTTTCTAGTCTATTCCTAGACATAATGTTTTGAGTCTATTTATGGTAAAAAAAAAAAAAAGTAATTCAGATCTTGTTTATTTGGGATTTGTGAATTCTTATTGGGCTCCTACTTAAGATTACCCTTAATACATGAAGAAAGGGTTTGCTGATCAGTCTAATGATGCAAACAACATTGGAAAGAAATTGCTTGACCTGGGAGAATACAGTGTTTAAGCACTATACTTTGCCTGGAGTCACTTTCATACTGAAAAGATGCTAGTTAGAAAAGACTATTTTTTTTTTATAATTTTATTGAATCATAATTCTGTACATTGGTGCAATCATAGGGCACGATTCATATACATTCAGAAATGTTTTGATCGTACTGTTACAGTTAGCCTTCATGGCATTTTCTTGATCACTATATAAAG
>CAUYON010114481.1:0-13496 GCA_963573935.1 Arctocebus calabarensis | reverse complement strand
ATAGCCGGGCGCTGTGGCGGGCGCCTGTAGTCCCAGCTACTAGGGAGGCTGAGGCAAGAGAATCGCTTAAGCCCAAGAGCTGGAAGTTGCTGTGAGCAGTGTGACGCCACGGCACTCTACCCAGGGCAATAAAGTGAGACTCTGTCTCTACAAAAAAAAAAAGAATACACAAACTGACAGACACACACGGCCACAGCAAATTTGAAAAGTTGAAATGGAGGACGGCGCTGAAGCACCAAGTGGCAGGCGTGACCCACCGGAGTCCTCAATGAGAAGACAAAAATCCTCATCATGGGGCAGCGCCTGTGGCTCATCGAGTAGGGCGCCAACCCCGTATGTCAAAGGTGGTGGGTTCAGGCCTGGACTCAGCCAAACTGCAAAGCAGAAAGATAGCCGGGCATTGTGGTGGGTGCCTTTAGTCCCAGCTACTTGGGAGGCTGAGGCAGGGGAATCACCTTGGCCCAGGAGTTGGAGGTTGCTATGAGCTGTGTGACACCAAGGCACTCTACCAAGGGAGATAGGGTGAGACTCTGTCAGTACAAAAAAAAAAAAATCCCCATCACAGGGCTCTGAATCTGGGATTCCACATCCCAGTCACTCATTCAGGGGGTCCCCCGCTTGTGGATAGGTCAGGGATTCCACATCCTGACGTTCCCACACCAATATTGCTACAAAACAGAACCAGAGTAGAAAGCAAGACAAAGAACAGACGTCGGCAAAGAGCAGCTCACCCACTGAGCGTTGGGTTGAGGTCTTCAATGAATCCCGGACGAGCCCCCAAATATTGTGCCAGAATCTTGGGTTCCCCCCAGAAGAAACTCACGCCACACGTTCCAATGCAAGGCAAAGGGTGGGGTTTTATTACAAGCTCGAGCTTGGGCCCTCAGTCAGCATGGCCCAACAGGACTGAGCAGCCCCAAGAGGTTGGGTCGGGGTGATTTTATAGGGTACAGAAAGGAAAATGGGAGGGGGAGTGGGGTTAGGGTGAGTCTAGGTATCTTGTCACTTGCTGATTGGATATCTTGGTGGAGCCAGAAGTGGGAGGGTAGTTGCTAATCAGGAAGGGGCAGATGTTGCTCAACCAGTGGGGGTAGCTCGGGAACTGAAGCAGGGAACCGAAATTTTGCAAAACAAGCATTACACAGCAAACTTACACAACATCCCTGTAAAATGGAGCCTATCAACAAAATGGCATTACTTTGGTCCTTACAATATGCAAATGCAATAGTTTTAATTTTTCCCTTGGATCAACATCTGCAAGTCATTCTTTAACTTTCCTCTTTTCTCTTTGTCACAGTCTTTTCTTCTTACAAATCTCCCAAATATGCTTTGCTCAAACAACAGTGTATAGCTGGTCTTATCACTGAGTTGCCTTCTCCACTTCAGTTCCTTGTTCTTTTTGAAGTCATCCCATTTGGGTTTCCTAGCTGTTGATTCATCACTTTTAACATCTGACTGGAATTTTCTTTTCTTGCTGAAGTTATTTGCCCCCTGGATTTTGTTCTTTGGTGCTTTATCTCCTTCTTGCTTATTTTTGACCTGCTACAGACCCTTTCCCCCAGATTTTGTGGTATGTTTCTCAAAGTTCTTAGATGTAGTTTTAGATCCACCTTCCATAGCAACTTTTATTGGGACTGTCTTTGAAGAACCAGAATCATTGTTTTTATAAAAAAATTCTTTTTTCTTGTGATGCCTTTGAACTCTTTCCTGTGAACTTTTTTTTCCCTTCGACTTCCTCTTTTGGCAACTCACACAAACTTTGGATGGAAGCCAGCTGGAGTAGAGAATCCCTGACCCCATCCTCTTCCTCACCTATAAAAAGTTTTTTGAGCCAAATAGTCCTAAGGTTGTTACTACTATCTGAAGTTGATAAACAATAGATTAACTTAGCACTTGTCTATCTTTGGTTTGTTCAGTTCTCTCACAGTTCTATCTAAATTATTTATATCATAATAAGTTTGTAAACTGCTTGTGCTCTTTCTTCTATATTTCCTTCCTAGTCTAATTCCCAGGGAATAGTTGTTGCCTTATAAATGTATCTAGGTAGATAAATAACTTAATATAATAAAAACTATATTTTTTCAAGCAAAAGGTAAGACAACATTATCAAATGAGAGGGAAAAAAGTGGTGCTCTGGAGTTTGAAACTTGGTCCAGGGTTGTAACCTGGTTGGGCTTAGATATATTATAGGATGCACAAGGTTGAAGGTGACAGTAAACCAAATCACATGTACTTGAAATGAGTAGAGAGGAGCTCCATTGTCTCTAATAAAAGGAAATTGTAGAAATATATATATAGTTTCAGGTCTCCAAAGATAAAAAAAAATTATTAATTTTTATTTTTTATTAAATCTTAGCTGTGTACATTAGTGCAATCATGGGGTACAAAGATAAAAAAATTTGAATGATGTCAGCATTATCCCATTCCATCTCTTGTTTGACTTTTCATAGGCACATGAACTCTTTCTATGTGGAAAGATAGTTAACAGTAACTCTAAGGAGACCCAATGTCTGGTTAAGATTCAGAATAAAGAGTGAACATATTTTTCCTAATCTCAATAAAATACTAAAGATTAATTGTGATTGGATTGGCTTAAGTCATAGGCTACCTTTGAATTATCCCTGATATCTATAGGAATGAGTCTAGATGTAAAACCCTCTTCAGACAATTAGACCAAAAATGGAGGATAGACCAGAAGGGGCTCAGATGTAGAGCAGGAATATCCACTCACATCATAAGTTATGTGACATCTCTGCACTTTGAGTTTCTCATTTTAAAAATTAGGATAGTGAGATTTAAAATGATTTTTTAAAGTGTATAATACAGCAATTGAACCAGAGTAGTGCTTCATTAAAATTATTTTAATATTCTAATCAAATGTATGTGAAGCAATTATCAAAATCTTATTGATGTGGCAAACATAGTAGTAAGAAATTAAATCCAGCAGGATAATAATGGAATAATGCCTATAATAGTAATAAGAGTACATGGCTACATATACCTTTTGATACATAAAGGTTTATAGCTGAATAGGTTAAACTGGTTAAGCCATGCTATAATAATAACAAATTCCAAATTTTAAGTGGTGTAATACAGCAGAAGTGCATGTATTGTGAACATCAATCTGATATAGGTTCAAGTGGTTCTCCATCAAACAGCAATTTAGAAATCCGAGTTGTTTGATCCTGTGCTTTCAGTTTGCCCTAACTTTATCCAGTCAGCAATAGCATATGTGATGAGGAAGGGCAGCCTAGAGGCAACATGAATAATCAAGCAATATTGTTGTGACCCTGTTTGGAATATCATGAATTCACCGGAAAAAAATCCTATATCTCAACTTAACTGCAGATAGGGCTGGGCAATACAGCTTCCTGTGTCCAAGAAGAGGAAATGGCAAGTGAATACCTAGCCAATATTTGCCATAGTTCCCTACACATCCTAATCACCACATACCTCTTTCCATAGTAAACAAATATCTCTCCAAAGGTACGAAAGCCCCATACCCTATCCAGGGCCTGGGAAATGCTACCCTGTGTTCTTCATAAAGTCTACAGGTAGTGGCCTGGAGCCTAGCCACTCATACATTTTAATATATAGTGGGGGGAAAAGTCCAGGTTAATAAAAATAAACCTCCATTCATAAATGGGAAGAATAAGACAAATAAAGCAGTGATTGGTCCATGGGAATTTTGCATAGCCTGTCTCCTGTTCTAGAATAAAGCGAGGCAGAAGGATACATGCCAAAGGATAGATGCTTAAGTCTCAGTCAACATTTTTTTAAGCTCCAGGCGTACAGTTTTTTTGGTAATAAAGTTTAAAGTTCCCTCAACTTTATAGTAGATTGACATTGTTTTTCTTTCTTTCTTTCTGCCTTTTTTTTTTTTTTTTTGAGACAAAGTCTCAATATGTTGCTCTCGGTATGGTGCTATGGCCTCACAGCTCACAGCAACCTCAAACTCTTGGACTTAAGAAATTCTCTTGCCTCAGCCTCCAAAGTAGCCGAGACTGCAGGCACCGAGCTATTAGGCTCTGATATATTCAAATCTACTCAGCTTTATATGAAGATTATCACTCAGAGATTGTTCTTAGACACATACTGGACATGTCCAGTTTATGTCTGTCCTTGCTCACCTTCATTACTCACTCTTCTTCTCAAATATCTTGAAATGGTTGGGTTTCAATGGAAGGCACAGCATTCATTTAGTCTGTACTCTGAGGCACTCAAAAGTTTTGCTTGGTTTCCAGAAGCGTTTTCAAATCCTGTTCTCTACATTTGTAGTCTAGAAATCCTGATCCTTAGAGATTCCACCGTTATGGGGCCTCCATTCATTTTCATCTATTTTACACCATGATCCATTTTCCTGCCCCTTTCCATTCCTGAAACACCTTCCTAAATGTGAATAACACTAACCTAAACAGAAAAATCTAGTTCATGCATGGCAATTAAGATGTTGTTCTGTCAATTTCATATAAAGGGGCTAAAATAGCACTGCCTGCTCTCAACTCTTTTTTGTTAGAGCTACTGCTGGCATAGTAGGTGTTGATCTGATGCAAGAGTTTTACCAGAGCTTTGCCTCTGAATACTGTTGGTTTGTTTCCAGCCTCTGGTATTGATTTTCTTAGTGACTGCTGCCCAACTGATAAACAAATGTTATTTACTTCATGCATTTTCTTAAAGCAATACCAGTTTTTGTGCCAAATTTCCTGTTAGTCAGGGCAGATAATCTAAGTCACAGATAAATTTTAATTTTTAAAGGCTCAGTGGCTTATCCCTCACTCACACAGGAGCCTGAATCAGGTCAGGTGGCTGTCTTCCAAGTGGGGATGCTGGAAACCAAGCTGCTTACATCTTATGTCTCTATCTTGTTGAGGCTTGAAGGTAAGCATAGTGCCATTGTGCTTAGAGGAACAGAAGAGTTGAAGAATTAGACAAGGCCTTCTTTCACTGGGCCTGAAAGCACCATATATCACTTCCATCCATATTCTGTTGGCCCAAACTTAGCCATGTAACCTAACTACAAAAGAAGTTGGGGCTTGTAGTCTTTCTGCTTTAATGAAGACAAAAGGGGGCCAGTGAGCATCTTGCCAGCCTTTTCTTATTTTCTTTTAATTTATTTTTTTATTATTTTTAAGAGAGTAAGTGATAGAAAATAACCAGCTTTTGCAACAACAAAAATGATCATTCTCAAAAAATCAGTTCATCTAAAGCCAGATCATGACAGACTGCATAGGAATTCTAAAACAAGCAAATTGTGTGTGCTGCATGTGGGTGTATGCACATGCACATGGTTATTCATGCATGTGAGCAGGCATGGGGGATATTTAAATACTTCTTTAAATATTTAAAGAAGTTGCTAAGCTTGCTTCTGGCAACTGCTGTAATGTTGTTATTCCAAAAGACAAAGCTCACTTCTAAAATAGACAAACAGGTAGGCTTTTCAATGTAGCTCTACAGTCAGAGGCTAACGCCGTTAGCTACTTCATTTCACAATCATCAAAGCCTAAAATTGTCAAGTAGAACTTCTCAAGGTGTAATAATACTCTCCCTATATGAGAAAATAACTAAATGTAAGGAAAGAAAGAAAATGACTAGGTATTCTGAGCTTCTAGGCAGCCTGATGCTCAATTTCTATCTACTCAAAAATAATACTCCAGTCTAGGTTATGACGCTCCTTTGTGTTTTTGTTTTTTAATGACAATATTTTTATTTTTAAGTATGTTTTTTAAAAAATAAGTATAAAAGAAATGTAGCTGTGGTTTAAAAAGTCATCTATTAATAAATAGTGAAAACATTCATTCTATTTTACAGAATGAGGTGTTGAGGTGGTGCCTGTGGCTCAGTGAGTAGGGTTCCGGCCCCATATACTGAGGGTGGCCAGTTCGAGCCTGGCCAAACTGCAACAAAAATTAGCTGGGTGTTGTGGTGACACCTGTAGTCCTAGCTATTCTGGAGGCTTCAGCAAGAGAATCACCTAAGCCCAGGAGTTGGAGGTTGCTGTGAGCTGTGACGCCACAGCACTCTACCAAGGGCAATAAGATGAGAATCTGTCTCCAAAAAAAAAAAAAAAAAAAAAAAGAGGTGTCACTTGTTTGTGTGGTTGCAAACGAAGCCAATTAAAATCTTTTTTAAAAAGGAACAAAATGGTAATTAATTGCCTTTTTCAATGAGCTATTAACTACGTATTTTGTTATGTTTAGCAAAAATTGGAATTTTTCCCAATAATTATTACTGCCATTAAACTAAAATAACGAATTTGCTTTTATGGCAGTCCTAGCAGTTGAAAGTTCTATTTTTGCCCCTTTTCATTAAACCAATACAACACCATCTTAATTTCTATTAACCAGATTTTCTCAACCTTGCCAAATACAGCAAAAACATTTGCTGAGTATCGGAATAATTGGGTAGATCACCCTATACCACTAAATTCTCATTTGATTTATACCTATATCAGTGGTTTAGTTGAAAATTTAATAATGGAATTCCAACTCTGTCCTATATAGGCAGTTAGAATGAGCTTAGGAAATCTCACTACCTCTCTGAGTTTATGTTTTTCCCATTTGTAAACTGTGGTTAATAACCATATAACACCTGTCACATAAAAAATGCTTGGTAATATTATCTGTCGTTATACAACTCACATAGTTTCTTTTTAATTGATGTAGCATAATCACAGAGTTAAGACAATAGTTATTTGAAATAATCAGCTATGGATTTATTTATAAAGTGCTTGCTGCTTACCAGCCACTGTCCCTGGAGCCATGAAGACAGACAGGAGAGGGTCCCTGCCTTGAAACACTCATAAGACTAGAGAAGAAGACAAGTGGATAACAAGATCATCATAATATGGTAATTCGTGATGCAGAGGTACAACAAAATCAGTGATTCATTTCACTAAAGTATGAGAAAACTGCAAAGAGGGAGTATCGTTAGCATGAGGTGCTGAGGGAAGAGGAGGGACTTACCAGGTGATAGAGGAAATGATTTCTTAGACAGAGAGACAACTTGTTCACAGAGCTGTAGTATGCAACAGTGGAATGTAAGAGAATTGTGAGTCCTTCAGTATAACACTGCCCATAGACAGTGCATGTGTACTAGAAAAAGTTGCCCCCTCATGACATTCAATCTACCAAGGGAGAAAACTTGAATGACTTTACATGTGTGAGTGATATCATATTGGCTAACATTTACTGTTAGGCTTTTGTAGAGAAATTTGCCTTCTTTTTTCAGATAAGAAAGTAGACAAAACAGACAGACAAGGGAAACAACTAAGGCAGAAAACTAAACTCCAGTCCTCAGAATCAAGTTTTGAGAGCAAAATTCGTATTGTGCAGATTCGTTTACATAATAAATATTTTTGAGAACATACTACGTTTATCAAAAATGATGAATAACAGGCATCGTTTCTGTACTTGAACACTTCTTTTTTTTAACACTTCTTATAAGTCACAATCACACAATCTTTTCAATTTTACTATATACTGTCTTGTGACGTGATTTTTTCTATTTTTATAAAAATTTTAGATTAAAGCGTAGTATAATGTGTTTGTTGATAGCTTCTGAATGGAGGTTTTTCCATGTTCTTAGTGTTCAACAGGTAAAGAATTTCAGAACCTACCATATAAGGCAAGCTCGTTAAAGCTTTGTTAAAGTAAAAGTATATACTCACAGGGAGGAGAGTGAGCAGGTTCCGAAAGCGCAGGTGCCCTTAGAGTAAGCAGTTTAGATCTTTTGTAGTCCTACTAATTGACTACAAAATGGAGGAGAGAATATTCAAAGCCAAGGGTTTGGCTTTTACTAAGAATTTGGGTAGTCATTCCTAGAATGGGTTCCCTCTCATTTCTATACTTGATGTGGCTGTCTTGGAACTGCCATGGTAATTTTAAGGGAGGAAAATTTTTAAACTACAATGTAAGTGTTATTGTAATTAGCCAAAGTTCATGTAAGGTGACAGAGATAGCTGACAAGCTACTTGAGGCCAGTTCTTTACTAGGGTCATCAGTCCCTTTTGTGTAAAGATTGTTTATCTTAACACCTGCCAACCTGCAGCCAGTCTGAGCCCTGTCTGTTACTATAACGTGTATACACACACACACACACACACACACACATATATATATATATAAGTATAAAATTAATATGTAAATAATACCTCTCCACATATATTCATATACAAATGCAAATATCTAATCATTCAAATCCCTGGCAATTAAGCTCCCTGACAACAGTGATTATGAATAACATTCTTTGGCATCAACCACAGCACACTCCAAAAAATTGTTAAATATATAAATAAATGAGTTACAAATAATTATATATTTAGCAGAGAAATCTCCTCTCTCTCAACCTTCTCCTTTTTTCCTTGGACCCTGCTAAATATTTCTTATATTATATTTTATAGTTTATAATAGGATCATCCCATTGATGCCAAATCACACAAAGTTGTATTTGAAGAAAGTGTAACAATTTGGAAAACATAACAAAAATAATGCTACGTATTGCTGAGTGTCCACTATATGTTGTATTGGGTTCTTTACTGCTATTTCACACAAGAGTCTTAGGAGGGATTATTGTTTTCATTTCATGGATTACATATCTTAAATCCAAATAAGTATGCAATTTACTCAAGACCACAATTTGAATCTATAGTTCTCTGCTCAAAAACTTCATTAGCACTACCTTAGAGTTTATAAAACGCTTACATGCATTATTTTATTTAAACCTTGCAACTTCCTGGTATGGTAGATATTCACCAGATTTTACAGATATGAGAAAACTGAGACTCAGACAGGTAAATTGACTTATTATGAGTTATACTTGAAAGACAGTGTAATTTGCATTCTGTTCTAGATTTGCTTTTTAGGTACACTATGGCTATTCTGCAAAGTTCAGTTGAGTGGGCTATTTTGCTACTATAATATTTGAGGCAGTTCTCAACCATTATCTCTATCACATTTTTTAATAAATTAACTGATGCATACAGAATTAAGAAAAAATACAAAATAAAACATTAATAAGTTTTTCCATCAAATAAGAAATCTATTTTAAGGTTAAGTATTTTTAGTAAAAGAATCTTTTTGTAATTTTAGTAAATTGTACTTATCATTCAAGTATCAATACATTATAACCATCCATCCAGCTTCTTAATAGGAAGCAAATTAAGTTGTTTGAAAACACATTCAGTAAGCCATGTTTTTCCATGGACCAGTGACCGAGAGAAGAGAAAATGATTGTGCCAGGCTGTTGGCTGACAGCAACTAATGGTTTTTGGTCTTGTGAAATGAATATTAATGATTCTACAGTGTCTAACTTGGTTTGCTCTTGATAGATTTTTCCCTTCTGAATTAATGTCTCTCTTGTCTTGATTAATTTAGAGTTATTGTACTGTGAGTTCCTTTCTTTCTAAAGTCAAAAATCATTCATCATGATGAAGGCAGTGATTTTGATTTCTCATAAAAATATTCTCCTTCATCGTGATGAAGGCAGTCATTTTGATTTCTCACAAAAATATTCTCTAAGTGTCAGAAGTATAGATCTTGCAAAATTAGTAAGAAAAGTTCTACTTAATCCCAGAAGGCTACTCCAAAGCTGGAGAAGCTTTCTCATAAATATCCTTGAGGATCTTATCCTATAACTCCCCAGGCAGAGCTAATTGAGTTGCCTGTGATGATTTCTGAAAAACTAGAGAATTCACTTTCATACGTAGACAATATAAAAAGAAGGCCTTGTGAATTATGTGCTCTAGAATATTACCAAGGTAAGTGAAAACGTTTTAAAATAGTTTAATGTGGTTTCTGGGTGGAAGAAAATAGGAAACTAACTGTAAAGAGTTCACTAGATTTAAAGTCAGAATGCCTAGATTTTCTTTCTAATACTAATTTAATTTGTGATCTAATCTATTCTATAAGAAAAGTTGACATGATAAAGTCTACCCTCCAAATTTAAAATTATTTCAAGACTCATACAATCTTTGAAAGAGCATAACATCTAGACATGCAGGTCTCTCCCTGGGTTCTCTCTTATCCTTAAGTGATAAGCTGTTAATAGTCCCTTGGCTGTTTCAAAAATCAATTTATCTGTAGAGATTTAGGAGTTCAAAATCTTTCCTATTTCTATCATGACACTAGTTGTTATATTATCAGCCAATAAACAAATGAAATGATGCATCTTTTCTTTTTTGTATTAAATCATAGCTATGTACATTAATGCAATCATGGGGTACAATGTGCTGGTTTTATATGCAATTAGAAATATTTTCATCGAACTGATTAACATAGCCTTCACTGTATTTTCTTAGTTATTGTGTTCAGACATTTATATTCTGCATTTAGTAAGTTTCACCTGGACCCTTCCAAGATGCACCGTAGGTGTGGTCCCACCAAATACCCTCCCTCCAGCTCCCCTCCTTTGCCCTTTTCCCCATATTCTTGTGCTGTAATTGGGTTATAGCTTCCATTTGAAAGCTATAATTTAGTTTCATAGTAGAGCTGAGTACATTGGATACTTTTTCTTCCATTCTTGAGATACTTTGCTAAGAAGAATATGTTGCAGTCCATCCATGTAAACATGAAAGAGGTAAAGTCTCCATCTTTCTTTAAGAGTGCATAATATTCTGTGGTGTACATATACCACAATTTATTAATCCATTCATGGGTCAATGGGCACTTGGGCTTCTTCCATGACATATATCTCTGTTATAATGTGATTTTTGGTCTTTTAGATATATACCTAGTAGAGGAATTATAGGATCAAATGGCAGGTCTATTTTTAGATCTCTAAGTATTCTCCAAACATCTTTCCAAAGGGAAAGGTTAGTTTGCATTCCCACCAGCAATATAGAAATGTTCCCTTTTCTCCAGATCCACACTAACATCTCTGGTTTTGGGATTTTGTGATGTGGACTAATCTTACTGAATTAGATGATATCTCAAAGTAGTTTTGATTTGCATTTCTCTGATGATTAAGGATGATGGGCATTGTTTTACATGTCTGTAGGCTGGATGCATCTTTTCTTATCTTAAGTTCACTATCTATAAAGTAGTCATTCATTACATTTTGCTTTTCAAATGCAACTGTTCTCTTCAAAGTACTTTCTTTTTCTTTAGAGTCTCACTCTGTCACCCAGGATAGAGTCCTGTCCATTATAGTTCATAGCAACCTTAAACTCTTGGGCTCAAGAGATCCTTTTGCCTCAGTTTTTCTATTTTCAGTAGAAACAGGGTCTCAATCTTGCCTGGACTGATTTCAAACTCCTGAGCTCAGGTGATCCACCCACCCAGGCCTCCTGGGGTACTAGGATTACCTTCGTGAACCACCATGACTGGCCTGAAAGTACATTTTTAAAAATAAGCGCAGATGTATCAAATACCTGGGAAAGTAGTGCTACCCAATGATTTGGGGTTTCAAATTTGAAGTCAGCCAGATCTAGAATCATATCTGAGTTCCTCTGTTATTACACATGGATCTTTGGGTAAATCTCCTTAAATTGCTACATTTAAGTTCCATAATCTGTAAAATGTATCAGTAATGGCATCTAACTCTAGTGTTCTTCAACAAATTTAATAAAATGACAAATATAAAGAACTCAGTATAACCCTTCCCTGATACTTTGTTCAATATATGATAGTTCTGCCTCCATATAATGCCAGTCAAATTCTTTTTGTGGAAAATAATGCCTCAAGAAATTTTAGGAGGGGGGAGGAGCCAAGATGATGATCTGTACCCAGCTTCCTGCAGACGCTCCCATCTAGAAGGAGAGTTAAAGGACAGAAATTTAGCGAGAAAGCCAATGGTTTGGAGCTGAGCCAAGAGACAAGGTCGAGGAACGCACATCAACCCTGCTGGAGCTACCTGCAACACCAAGGATACAAATAAAAGGTACAGAGCACATCACCAAGCAGATGGGAGTCCCCTCCCCCAAGAGAACAGCTAGTATACTCCATACCTCCATACAAACAAGCAAGCAGAGTTCAGATGTCCTCCCACTCTACCCCACGGGAGAGACCCTCTAAAAACCAGACATCCTTCCCCTGTGCTGCGGCACTCTCCTGTCAGGCATAAAGCTGTATAAAACTGTATATATTCTCTACCTGCAAGTTGGAACTCCCAGCACTCTCCTCCACTCTCACCCTGAGTTCTGGAGGTCTGTCCCACACGGAGTCCAGATTCTTGAACCCACTTTCTCGAGGGGTGTGGACAGGGCATGGGTTGCCACTGGTCTGTGCTGTTCTCCCGACTCGGGAGCGGTGAGAGAGTGATCCGAAAAGTGGTTGACCAAAGTGGACAAAAGCTTTGCTAAATTTTAGCCACACCTGGCCCTCAGGGGATGACAGCTGAGACAAAGGGCTGAAGCTCACACACTAAGTCAGGACTATTAGCAGCCCAGCGTCTCTTCCACAGGGGAGAAATTCTGCGAACTTGCTCTGTTCTATCAGCTTTTCATCTACTTTACATCAATCAGGGACAGGGCTGGAACTGACTGAATCGCCCCAGCCCTTATCAAGTACCCAGGTTGTCAGGCCTCACCTCCCCCTGCCAAACAGTGACAGGGAGTAGCAGACTGGTTGTGGAGCCACAGACCTCACTGTGACCCAGGCAGGTGCAAACCTCTGGAGCATTTGCTCATTGGAGGAAACTGATCACAACTGCTACCACTGACTAGGTGTGACAGAGGGGCAAGGTTGGGAAGGAGGCATCAACCTTCCCAGACTAATTTACGTGCTGGGGGGGTGTCCTCCTGAACTCACAGAGAATCGAAGTGAATTATACAAGAGTTTCCAGCGAATCCCTGCTATCTAGTTGCCAGAGACTTTTTTAACTTTTCCATTTGAGACAGATGCTGGCTAGGACCTCTTCAGTTGGGCTAATCACCTAAGGACTTTCCAAAGTGGTACCCTGGGTGTGTGATAATGGGAAGGTTTGATTTGGCTTTTTCAATTGTTGCCTGTGGGGGTGCAGTGACTTAACTCTGGTATTCCTTCACAGCTCAGATTTCAATCCAGAGTAACAGATTCTCTAGGGTAAGACAAAGACTAGCTGAAAATAAGATAGAGCCACTTAACCCCACCACACCAAGAAGGTCCCCAGGGGACTCTAGGGGAAAAGGTACAGATGCCAGTCCAAGCTTTTAAGCAAAGAACTGGTCAATCACTACTCCTACAACTCCCACCCCAAATTGTCCTTATCTACTCATCTAGCCAAATGGTGTAAAATTAATCATGGGGCGGAACCAACGAAAAAGCTCTGGAAATGTGAACAACCAGACTTTAGGTAACCCCCCCCCCCAAGGAATAATCTGACGTACACAAGTGAGGATCCTATGCATAAACAGATGGCTGAAATGTCAGAAATTGAATTCAGTATTTGGATTGCAAACAAGATCTATAAAGTAGAGGAAAAGTTGGATTTAGAAATTCTGGGGGCATTTCAAAAATTGTCTCAAGAAGTCAAGGAATTCAAAGACCAAATGACCAAAGATTTGGACACATTGAGGCAAGAAA
>CAUYON010114476.1:0-17219 GCA_963573935.1 Arctocebus calabarensis | reverse complement strand
CTACACACTCATACAAATGGCAAAACATAACTATAGTCCAGAAAGTAGAAGGGAAGAGGAGAGAGAGGGGGCAGAGGCTGCGAGGGGCAGAGGGGGCAGAGGGGGCAGAGGGGGCAGAGGGGGCAGAAGGGGCAGGAGGAGCAGAGGGGGCAGAGGCTGCGAGGGGCAGAGGGGGCAGAGGGGGCAGGAGGAGCAGAGGGGGCAGAGGCTGCGAGGGGCAAAGGGGGCAGAGGGGGCAGGAGGAGCAGAGGGGGCAGAGGCTGCGAGGGGCAGAGGCCCAACCAGCAGGAAAACAGAGCGGCAGCGATGAAATGGGGTCCTCGAGAGGAGACGCGGGGCGGGGCTGCAGGCAACAGCAAGCACTCCCAGCCTCATTCTGAGCGAGCTGGGCCGACCCCGGGGCCTTGAGAAGCGAAGCGGCCAGCTGCACTGCCGCGCTGACCGGCCGGCTCAACAAACTGCAAGGGGGCCACAGCAGAAGTGCGGGGCGGCAGTCCAGGGCGGGCTGCAGCGCTCAGACTAGGCACGTGTGTGCACGCAGGCTGCGGTGCTTCCGGAGGAGAAGCTCCGGGCTTGTGGGAGGCAGGGCTGGTTGCGGGAGTGGGGCGTGGGAGCTGCGGGGGTGGAGGGAGTCATTCTCAGGCAGCCAGGGCAGCGTCGCCGCCTTGCCCAACTGTTACCTCATTTCTGTATTCAGCGCCAACTGCTGGAGCCGTGGGGCTGCAGAGACACAGGGGATGGACCCAGTCTGTGCCTCTCCTCCCGCCCGGTGCAGCCTCCAGAGTGATCACAGCTCCGGGTCAGCGCTCCGGGATTTCTGTTGTCTGAGCTGTGACTTTGAGTTTAGATCCTTAAACCTTCTTCAGGCATTTTTCTAATCATTCATGTCTCAGCTAAAACTTGGGGGTCCAGCACCCTTTTGACTTTCCTTCACAACTTAGTACTTTCAAACATTTTTTTCAATAGACACTGAAATTTGCTCTTAATAGCTGAGAGAATACTGCAGAGGACACGCTCATTCCTCAGCGCCAGTGTCTGACTCAGCTACAGCACCTAGCACCGCTGACACTCCCTCCTCCCTGATTTACCGTCAGTCTCCCGCTCGCCTTTCTGCATAGCACCCCCACCCCACGCCAGGGGCTCTGTTGTTAGTCCCACATCAATCTTCCTCACCTGTAAATGGGGTTTGGTCCCTGGACACCATCTCTTTCCTCCACAGCCCTGCAGATCGTATCTAGTTTTGCAATTTTAAGTAGCATGTCCCTGGTCCCTGAATTTATGTCACTTGTCCAGGCCTTCCCTCTGCATTCCACAGCCGGGTCTGCAGCTGCCTACTCAACATTTCCACCTGATGTCCGCTAGGCACGTCAAACCTGATGTGCCCCAAACCCAGGATCCACACCCTGCCCACCATCTCCCACCCAGTTCCTGCTGCTGTGCTTCCTCACCCTCACTAAGGACAACTCTTTTCTTCTAATTGCTCAGGCAAAAACTTTGGTGTCACCCTGAGCTCCTCCTTCCCCACCCCCGTATTCCACACATTTTCTATCAGCAAATCCTATTAGCTCAAACGTCAAAAACATATACACACACACACATAGAAACTACGGGCTCCTTGGAATTAGGTTAGAAGATCACAACAAACTCACGATGACACAGCAAAGACCCTGAGGACACCAGCACCCAGAATGGAACCACCAGGAGTGAGTCTTGCTTAACTGATTGCACTTCCCACTTTGACAAGTTAGTGGACAACCGGATCCACAAACCGCCACAGACATAGCTTCACTTGCACAAGACACATTAGCAAAGCCTGCTGCAACATCTTGTACATAAACTTTAGAAAACATGGGAAACCACACTATTTATCAAAGATTTACTAATTAAAATTATACTTATGTTTCCTACCAAAGTTTTAAAATGACTTTTTGGAAGTAATAACCTCCTGCACTCGTTAAGCTACCAGAGAAGGAATCCTCTCCTACCCTACAGAGGGGATGTCTACCTCAATGGAAAGACAATGTGGAAATAGGACCAGGCGTCCTCAGAAACCCTGAGAAACTCTGCCTCGGTAACTCCATGCCTAAGGCAAATGCAGAGATGCAGACAAGTTTTACAGTCAGCGTTTAGACTACAACACTATTTATAATAGTGGACAAAACAGGAAGAACCTACATGCACAAAAATATAGATGTACTCACACAATGAAGCAGCACATTAAAAACATTTTATACTTGATTTTTTCCCTAAAATTATGTTTTGTTAGTTTTTGATAGCTTGATTTTTAATAGCAAGGCTTTTTTTAATCCTTCTATTCACAGGACGTTATGAGGTAATACCTAATGGGGTCTGGGACTGTCAAAACACCTTACAACATGCATTAATAAAAACATCGTGTTGTTCCCCTGTGCAGCCTCTTTCAGACTAAACCTAAACACGGTGACCACGTCCAGGCTCCAAATGCCAGGAGGTGTACAGGCTGAGATAAGTCCAGAGAGGCGTGAGCACCACGTGAGGGACTGGGACCCGTGTCACAAGGCCTCCACAGACACAGGAAACAGCACACGTGACCAAGAACTGAAAGACCTTTCTCCCAACGAGCACAGCACTGTCACACAGCAGAGGAGGAAAACTTTACAGAGGGCAAAAGTCAGAAGAGCTGATAAAAGCCACTCGTGAAGGGAGATTTTGTCTCTAAAAGTGAGCTCCAAAAAGTTAACTCAAGTAGACAGGCTGTTTCATCACAGAGCGAGCTTCTGATCTCTGGAAACGTGCAAGAAAAATCGTATGTGGGTACCTGGAAGGCCAGGCAGGCAGCCTGCCTGAGTTCAGGAGTTCGAGGCCAGCCTGAGCAAGAGCGAAACTCCACTTCTAAAAAAATAATAGTGGGGCGTTGTGATGGGCAGCTATAGTCCCAGCTACTTGGGAGGCTGAGGCAAGAAAATCGCTTGAGCCCAAGAGTTTGAAGTTTGAGGTTGCTGTGAGCTATGATACCAAGGCACTCTACCAAGAGCAACAAAAACTCTCTCTTAAAAAAAAAAAAAAAGTGGAGAGTCTCAAAGCAAAAATACCAAAAATGGGAAATAAATAAGACCAAAACGTGTATAAGATCCCTCTCTACAGCAGAAGTCTTTGAATTAATGAATGTTGATGTAGCCATTTTAGACTGTTTACTAATTTGAAGAAGGTTAAGAGCTGTCTTACTTAAAGTAAATGCCATCCTATGTTCTAGAGAAATATATAAATATTAATAATCGATCATGCACAAACACATTTCACCCTATCATTTTTAAGAGATGACTACAAGATCTAGTTTTTTGCTTCCTATTTGGTTTGTCATCATACTTACAATTCTAGCCATGCTAAGCTGGAGTCCAAACACCAGGTTTAGTTCTTTGCCTTTAAACCAACTCACAGCATAAGTATTCTGGGCAACTGCTAAGGACTCCCCACCAATCCTAAAAACAGAAAAAAAGAAGACAAGTCACAACTTTTGAAGAAATACCATAGCTAACAATGCAGCAGGTTTAAAATACTGACGCTTCTCCCTGCAGAGGTGGAGGCACTGTCTTCTCCTTCTCCTTAGTTCAGGGACTGCTTCAACCAATCACCCACAGTGGAAGTGGCACTGTGCAATCCCAAGGCTGGGTCATACAAGATGACATCCGCCTTTTCACTCCAACATTTGCACTTGGAGCCCCAAGCCATCTAGTAAGAGGCCCAACAGCCCTCGTGCTATGAGAAATCAAGCCACGCAGAAAGGCTTCACGTAAGTTCTCTGGCCAACAGTCCCAGGATTCCAGGCACCCAGCCCTCCATGAACCTTTCCAGCTGAGGCCCCAGACATCAGGAGCAGAGTCATCCACGGTATTTTATACCCAGTCCCAGTTCCTGACCCACGAAGTCCACGAGGGTAATGACACGGCTGTTTTTACTGCTAAGCACTGGAGTCATCTGAGATGCCACGATAACCATGACAGGCAACGAAAGGAGTCTGGGCTACCACCTGACCTCTGTACCACACGGAGGCTGATGCTGGGCAAGCGAGCCCCACAGTGTGAAAACATGGAACTTTACACTCCGGGCCAACACGCCAAGCTCTCCATCCATCCTCCCAATTCACCTTCCGCATTCAACATTCTCCTGCCTCCTGGGTTTTAGTTTTCCTTCAGTACTTTCCAAATATTTACCATTCGCCCCACCCCGAAGGCCTTGAATTAAGAGCTTCCTTTCCTCCTCACCAGCCTGTCCCAGTCCAAAAACCCTTTCCTTCTCTTCTAACCCAAACCCTATACTTCTGCCAAAGCCCCTTCATCCAAGAGGCCATTTCTGACCATATTTCTGTCTCTGAATCCCTCTCATATTTTCATATTCTGTTTCCTTCTCTCTCACTTAGAGAGAGGAATGTCACATCTGTCTGTCTGTGTGCCTGGTACCTGTGAAAAGCTTGAATAAATACACTTTTAGGACTGGATCACTTCTGTCACCTGGTCCCCCAGGGAAGGAAGAGCAAGGCTGCACTCAGAAGGGGTTTCCTGAGATTCAGGCACAACAATCGGCCTGCAGGCGTCTGGTCCACTCAGGACTCTTCAAAAGGGTCTTACGTCCCCCAATAAGGAAGACTGAGGTGTCCATGAATGAGCAATCTAGAAACCCATGGTCTCCACTTTTCTAAATGAAGTTTAAATCATAACCTTCAATACAACAAAGCAGGCAAAACACCCAAGAAAAATGTCATTTCTAAAGAACTATTTAATATTCAAAACCCACAGAGTGAAATTAAACATGATCGCTCAACATTTTTTCTTAATTTCTATTTTTTAAATTGGGAAAAGACAAGAAAAATACTCTTACATATATGTGGCTAGATTTCAAGGATTTGAAGTAAATCCCCAGAGAAGAGAAAAAAGAATGTTCCATTTAATATGAATAGTTAGAATTAAATTATGCATAACTTACCCAAACACAAACCTCCCAAATTCCATCAGCCAAAAAGCATTAAAGATTCCACCCAGAGCAAAAACAACCTATAATATAGAATTTAATGCTCATTCAATAAAAAAGTCAATTAAACGTGTTAAAGAAAAACAATAAGTAACAAATCACAACTTCTACAATGGGTTTTATTAATATTGTAATATTCCTTCTTAGTAAATCTTTGAAATTAAAAAATTAATGTTCATTTATTTCAAGGCCTAAAAGGGACTATTTCTTAGACCACATGGACATTATACTAATTAAACATATCTTTGTCAGGAGAATTAATTAGATAAGAATTCAAAAGTCACTGCCAATCAATGAATGTTTTGGCCTTCCTTACCTGTCCAATGCAAACAAAGCAGCTAAAAATAATTGTGCCCCATCTGTTTGAAAGAGAGAGAAAAATTCCTTAATTTCTTCTTATATTACAATAAGTAATCACAAAGTCCATGAGTAACAATTTCCTTTTGGTTTTCTTTGCCCCTTCTATATCTCCCTCCAAAGAAAGAAAAAATAAAGTGTTCATTTGCCCCTGAACTCAGCAACTTTGCTAGGCCAAATACTAATTTACAGAAGTCTACATTTCTGAGGAGAGTCCAGAAGCTTAATGGCGGTGCCTGTGACTCCGTAGGCAGGGTACCGGCCCCATACACTGAGAGTGGTGGGTTCAAATCCGGCCCCTTCCAAACCGCAACACAAAAACAGCCAGGCGTTATAGGAGGCACCTGTAGTCTCAGCTACTCGGAAGGCTGAGGCAGGAGAATCGCCTAAGGCCAAGAGTTGGAGGTTGCTATGAGCTATGACGCCATGGCACTCCACCAAGGGCGACAAAAGAAAAAAAGAAAAAAAGAAAAAAAGTAATTGCATATATTGGCTTAAAAACCATTGTCATTTCTCAAATAAAACTTATTAAATAACCTTCAAGAAGTTCCCAGGGTCAAAACTATTTGAAAATGGAAATTATTTATAAAATTTCTATTAAGAATTTAGGATTGAGTCCAAAGAACTCCACACTAAATAACATTAAGTGATTATAATGCTCGATAACTAAAAACTACTTTTAGAAGGACAAATATCAACCATGTTAATATAAGTTTACCATTCTACGATCTGAATATCTGATTAATTTTCTCCCAGGATAATAAAATGCCAGTGTCAGCAGAGTCCTTACAGGCCACTGGAGTACACAGGACTTTTTAATCCCTTGCAGGATCCTTGAGAAATGATCACACCACATTCTACTGGCTGTTCTCCAGGACTGGAAAACACATTCTATAGTCCCAAAACAATTTATGTCACCTCCTGTCAACTTGACCTTGTAAACTTTTCATCATACTAAGTAGAATCTGTTCCACCTGAAGTTTCAAGATAATTCTAACCCCGTGACCAAACAAAATGAATTTAATTCTTCCTTCATACTTGAGCTATTCAAATTTGTCAAAAGTTAGTGTCCAAGTCTAAACACTTAAAATTTCCTCAACCCTTATCTACTAAACATGGTTTAAAGGGTCTTAATCACCTTGGTCTCTGCCTTCCAAAAATATTCCCAGCTTCTATCCCTCTTCCATCTCCATGAATAACATAAACACAGAATGAGAAGTGACAAAGCTTACAGTATAATTCCTTCCTCAGCATCTAATCAAAGTGGTCACAAAATGCCTAAAGAAAGGCGGCAATAGAAAAATCTGCCTGGAGCTGGGAGAAGCACATCCCACCAATGTGCCAAGTGCTGTATGTATTTGTAGTTTCTCATTTAATCTTCACAACCACCCTGCAAAGTAGGAATTATTATCCATATTTTACCAATGAGGGAACAGAAGCTCAGAACAGCTGGAAAGTTGAGCAAGTGGTAGCAACGAGATTCTAACTCTTGTTTTGTCTGATGTCAAGGATGAGCATAATTTACCTCTAGATAACTAAGTTATTTCATTCCAGCAGTAGCACTTGTTACTCTTGACCTTAACTGAAATACCAATCAAGTTTCAGAAACCAACTCTAGAGAGAAAAGTCATTTTTAAAAATTCTCGCAGTTTATCACAGTCAATACAGAGGTCAATTCAGTTCTTTTTAGAAATATCTTAACCTAGCTCTGTATTTTCCTAATAATTAGGTGAGATTTACCTATAGGTGAGATTTTTTTTTCAAGCTTACCGTATTCCAAATACTCGGTCTATCAAAAAGCCACCAAGGAAACACAACACTACATTGGGCCAAGAATACCAGGCGTACAGCAGCATGAACTTCGTGGTATTCACCTGCATGTCCTATGTGGAAAGAATCAAACTATTTTTTTCCAGTTAACAACTAGCAAATCAAAATTATGACAATCTAGTAGGAAATAGACAGTGGTTACACTATTCCTTCTGTGTAGGGCAGGCGTCCTCAAACTTTTTAAACAGGGGGCCAATTCACTGTCCCTCAGACCGTTGGAGGGCCAAACTATAGTTTAAAAAAAAAAATCTATGAACAAATTCCTAAGCACACTGCACATATCTTATTTTGAAGTAAAAAACAAAATGAGAACAAAAACAATTCACACCAACTCATGTGGCCCACGGGCTGTAGTTTGAGGACCCCTGGTGTAGGGCAAGTTTCTTAACCATTTGTAGTAACTCACTAACTTCCCTGAGAATCTCATGAAAGCTACGGCCCTTGCCCAGAAAAATGGTCACACGGGGAACTTCTTGAATACATCTGCCATTTCAGGGGCTTCACGGAGTCCAGGATCAGATACCCTCCTGTAGGGACCATGTCACTCTGGCTCTGCCTGGTCCGTTCTTATTCTAACTGCAATGGGAACTCCTCCCACATCGTAACAGAATCATCTTAGCCTACCCCTACTCACCCTGCCCTCTCTAAGCCTCCCCCTTGCCATCTCCCACCTGCTTTCCTCTTTCATTCTAGAATACAAATGGTCGATCTATGTTGTGTGTTTATTTTTTCTGGTCCAAAGGTAAAAAAAAGTACAAAGAAAAAGACCATCAAAAACCTAAGAAATTATAAATAGCAAATATATATTCATAATACAAAACCAAACTAAAAATACTGACATAGACAAGCCAGTGCATCAGTATCTGCTTTAAAAAACAAAGTAACAACAAAAACATATTTAAGAAGAAAAATAGCGAACCTACCAAATCACATGTCTTCCTATGATTGAGCACTAGGAGAATGAACCAAACCAAAATCTGCTAACAGTTTTGGCAATAAAGTAGTCATACCACAAGATTATTTATCTAAGGCCTGAATCAATTTCAAGTCACATATGCATCATAAATGAATTCTTTGTGACAACTCATTTCAACTCAAGAACACTCCTTATGGCTCATAGATTTGGTGACTATAAATACTGAAACAGATTCAGTGAACATTTCAGACTAGCAAGCTAAGAGTTGAGGATGCCTCAGCAGCTATACCTGCCTGAAAGTAAACAAAAAACAAAGGTGAAAAATCAACTTACCCGTTTAATCTGAGTCTGAAGGGCAGCAGGATTATCATAGCAAAAATAGCTACCTAGAAAAGGGAAGAGCAAATATTTTGTAAGTAATAATAGCACCCATATAAAAATTTCAAATTGCAAATACTTTTAAGTGTTTATATTATAGGCTTGAGGAACAACGCCACTTCCTTATCCCTCAGTACTTTCTAACCTGTAGTAATATCACTTTCACAAATGAGTAGCAAGAACATACAACAAATATTGAGAATCTGACTTAAGAAGTCAACAATCAACAATCAACTGTTTTTCCACTTTATTTTCATCGTGCTTAACACATCTATTTTATTAATATCTTCATAAAGCAGCTGTAACTTCCTTATTTAAAGCTACCAAAGCACACACACATGCTAGAAATTTTGCAAACATCCTTAACAGTTTCCTAACAATGTTAGCTCTGGTCTCCTTGTCCTGAAAGCAAGGAATGGAATTGAGCCATTCTGACTAAACGGATATCTGAAACAAACTCTGATACCCAGGATTAAATAATTTAGCCAAGACAATCTTAGGAATGAAGAAAAACGCAGTGAGAGTTCTAAAGAACTAAATTAAAACCTAACATTTATTGTAGTGCAAGTAGAGAGAAGGGAAGACAGATTTGATATGCATTCACTCAAGATCTACTCTAGAGGTAAAATAACAGATTCTTTGGTAGGATACAGGATAATATTGCCTCCAGTCCTCTGCTAATGCCCTCCATAAGTACACAAAACTACTGTCATTAGAAAAGTATGAATCTGGCTTCTAAAATCAGGCAGATAACCAGAATATACCAAATAATGTCTGCTTGAGTAGGGACAACTTTTTTATTAAAGTGTTTGGTTGTTGTTTTTCTGGGTTTTTGTTTCTAAACCCAGCAATTTCTGGTGCCAGCTTTTATTGCTTGTAAGGAATTCAGTGTCATGCTTCAAAGTTAACGGACAGGGAGCATCTTTCAAAATAAAAAGAGAGAGGGCAAAAAAAAAAAGTTGCAAAGAAACTAAGGCCTAAAGCATTCTTCATGCTTACTAACACATTTCAAAGAAATATGTTATCTTTGAGGTTATCACCATAATGTTCCTAAGCCCGCTAATTACACGGGTTGCAACTAGCCTCCTGAAAAACTGTTTGTTTTTTCATACAAAACTGATATCAACCTTAGAATAGCTGCAGAATAATTTGAAAAGAAAAGTATTTCCAAAATCATCCTGGAAAACTGCTTTTCAAGTCATCAGATTTCGTAAGTAAAACCAACGACCGCCTAGCCTTCCACCAGTCCGCTCCAGCACGATTGTCAACAGTCCCCGAGCGCACGACCAAGAGGACAGTCACTGCTCAAACGGTGCGCAAGACAACGTGCATACATGTCTCCAAGAGGGTGAAAACCTTACCCCGACTGCCCACGGAATCGTTATTTTAATTTTGTTTCAACAAAATAAAAACGGACGGTCACTGGGGGTTTGGGCGGGGCACAGGGGTAGTGAAGTCTTCAACTTGTCCCCAACACAGACTGCGCTCAGAGGGAAGTGGGGACAGCCCGCCGCCCCGACCTCCCCCTCGGGAAGCCTCCGTCCGCCAGCACCCTCGGCCGACCCCGCGGGCGCCGCGCAGGGCGGGTCGGCGCGGCCCCGGCTCGAGGGAGGCGCGAACCCGCGTCGCCGCCCCGCCCGGCCCCGCCCGGCTCACCGAAGCCCAGGAAGCACATCAGCAGCAGCACCACGAGCCGGTGCGCCAGGCGGCCCGGGTCGCACAGGGCCGGCAGCGGCCGCGGGGCCGCGGGGCTGTCCCTGCCGTCCCCGGCGCCCGCCAGCAGCGCTCGCGCTTCTTCGTCCTCCTCCTCCATCGCGCCCACCCGAGACCGAGAGGCCAAATCGCGGACACGTCCGGACCCCGGCAGGAAGCGACGAGACCGGAGCCGGGCCCAGCCTGCGGTCACGTGAGGGCGGCGCTCACGTGACGCTCCGGGAGGTCACGCCGGGACGGCCTCACGTGAGGGCGTGATCGCGCAGACGGCGGGGCTGACAGGGCCGAGGGCGCAGTCTCGCTGTGTAGACAGCCCTAGAGCCCACGGCCAGCCCGTCGCCGTCCCCGCGCTGTCCTGTCCTTTCCGGCGCCGCTGACACTTGAACTCAAGGCAGACTCAGCGCGCTCCCCCCGGGAGAAAGTGCAGCCTCCGTCTGGCCTGACCGCGGGTCCTGCCGAGGGTCCGAGCTGCGCCGGGGACCCCGGACACGCTCGGCTCAGCCTCTGTGACTGCTCTGTATCCGGACGATCATCCAGCACCTTCTGACGTGCTAGGGACTGGGAATACAAAACGGAATAAGGCGAGCTCTCGGACCTCAACGATTTCGGGGTTTAGCTGGAGAGATCTACAGAAACGACTTCAAATGCGGCTGATGAATGAATGAATGTGACGAGAACAGTGGCAGAAATTGGCACTGAAGTCCCTAAAAATGTCTGCAAAGTTCATGTGGGAACGAGATGACAGGTGCACGGCGGAGCCAGCTTTGGGAGGCAGGGGCCGGTGCTGAAGCCCCAGGCTGGAATTAGGAAGACTAACTCGGTCACGGTGTCTGTTTGAGAGGGTTGGTGGGAGGGAGGAAAGTTAGGAAGGGTAGTATAGATGTAAGCGCGTACACTGGATGTGTTGGCTTTTATCCGTGAAGGAACTCGGAAGTCGGAACACTACACCAGGCAAGGATTTCAGAGCAGCAAGACTGCAAGATAGTGTTTTTAAAAATTCACTCTGGCAACACAGTATCACCCTCCCCATACTCTGGAATTTTGAAGACAGCAAGGCTAGAGGCTTATTCGGAAGATGCTGCAGTAGTAAAGGCAAGAGACAGCAACCATCTGGCCCGGTTGGAAAAAGTAGGAATGGCGGTAGAGTGGGGTGGCTCACGCCCGTAATCCTAGCACGCTGGGAGGCCGAGGCGGGTGGATTGCTTGAGCTCATGAATTGGACCAGTGTGAGCAAAAGCAAGACCCCCCTCTCTACTAAAAATAGAAACACTGAGGCTAGAGGATCGCTGGAGCCGGAGTTGGAGGTTGCTACAAGCTATGACGCCACAGCACTGCAACAGCCTGAGATTCTGTCTCAAAATTATACATACACACACATATATATAGGAATGGCACAAAGGAGACAGAATCACTAATTATTGAAGAAGTAAATGGAAACAACTTCATAATAATGCACATGAGGTCTGAAAGATAGGAAGGACTTGAGAGTGTCTTCCTGATTTCTAGTTTGGGCCCCCAACAGAGATCGAAATAACGAGGAGATGAGACAGAGTAGTGAAAGAGACAGATCAGCTATGGGATGTTTTGCCCTTGAGAAGTCTCCTCTTCCCACCTCCCATTCTCTCTTCGGCTACAATGGAGAAGCCCCCAGTGCAATGTCTTACCAAGATGATGAAAAACTCCATCTTTCCCAGTGCAGTGATCATTTCTCTATCCTCATCTTCCTAGACTTCTTAGTGTCAGGAGAGGCAGTTGACAGCTCCCTTCATTTCAGCTGCCTTGACACCAATCTTGGTTCCTCCCAGTTGACTGGGGTTTGCTGTCTCACTGTCAGTTCATCTTCTGCTCCAACCCTAGATGTTCAAGTACTACAAGGCTCATTCCTGGACCTCTCCCACTCAGTCATTACCCTGCTGCCCCATAGGTCCTCACTCACCAGATGTGGCTATTGAACACTTGAAAAATCCACACTGATTTTGAATACAACTATGAGAATGTAAGATATCTTGTTAATTTTAATACTGATTACATGCTGAAATATTTTTTGTATATTATGTTAAATATATTAAAATTGATTTCAACTAATACAATGTTTTTGGAAAGAAGTGTGGAGAATCTTCAAAGAACTCAGACCGCTGATTTGATCCTGTAATCCCGTGGATCTCAACCTTCCTAATGCCTCCTAATGCCGTGACCCTATAATACATGTTGTGTTATATGTTAATAGATGACCCTCATGTTGTGGTGACCCCCCCCAACCATAAAATTATTTTCGTTGCTACTTCATAACTAGTTTTGCTACTATTATAAATTGTAATGTAAATATGTGATATGCTGGATGTATTTTCATTGTTACAAAGGGGTCACAACTCACAAGTTGAGAACCGCTGCTATAATCCCCTTCTTTACTAGAAGAAAAAAAAATTTATCTTAAGGACATTTCCAATAGACTGTTTATCTCAGCCCCATTTACAATCACCAATATTTGGAAAAAACCTGAATTCCCACTAACTCGGGAATTAATTAATAAACCATGGTATGTATATACCCTGGAAGACACTACTCAGCCATAAAAAAAGATGGAGACTTTACATCTTTTGTACTAACCTTGACAGAGTTGTAACATCTGCTTCTTAGTAAATTATTGCAAGAATGGAAAAGCAAGAATCCAATGTACTCAGTACTAATGTGAAGCTAGTAGATGATCTAACACATGCCCACATAAGAACTCAAATCAATTTAGGTAGGGGGCAGGGGAATGTGGGAGAGGGAAGGAGTGGGTGTGGATGTGCTTCTACTTAGCAGACACAATGTTAGAGTTTATGGCACACCTCATGGGGGCGGGACAAAATTATAAGAGGGACTTGACCTAACAAAGGCCAGCATCATAACCTAATTCTTTGTACCCTTGAAATTAACCTGAAACAATTTGAAAAAGAAAAAGAAAAAAATAAAATTAATGAATTTCACCTGTTTTTACATTTTTATGTGACCGCTAGAAAATTTAAAATTTGGACTACAGCCTACTTCTGTTTATCAATTACAATTTATATTCTGATGTTCCTAAAATACTTCCATTCCAGACTCCTTTCTTGAGTGACTCCTTACATCTTGATGTTTCATTTTCCAAGCATCTATTTGACAGCTTCATGAGGATAACTAACAAGCATTTCAGACTTAACATGTCCAAAGCAGAACCTTTGAATTCTCTCACTCATGGCTATACCTGTCCCTTCCTAAGTGCTCCCCAAGAAGTGAATGTCACATGCTATATCTGTGCCTCCCTAAGTGCTCCCCAGCAAAGTAAATGTCAGATATCTCCACTGGTCGCTTGCTACAAGTCTGGAAGTCATCCTTGATGACTGACTCACCCCATCTCACAAATCTCTATCAGCACATCTTGTCAACTTTCCTCCAAAACATAGCCTGAATTTTGCATACTGTCCACTGCTACTCCTCTTACCAGAATGATACCACTTGGACAACTGCAACATATTTTAAATATTTGTATTTTTCTTATTTTTGATGAGATATACATCTACCTCCTATGACATTCAAATGGTACCGAAGAGAATAATGTACATAGCAAGTCTTTTCTGCCTCTTTATCCCCAGTGCTCTTGGGTACCAGATTTTTTGTGTTCTTCCCTAAATCATAAGGAAGAGAAACTATATTTACTGCACACAATTATTTTTTTTTATCCAACAATGTAGCCTAGAGATTGTCTTCATTCCTTTTTTTAACATACGTAAAGAATTCTGTTGTGTGCATCCATTATACTTTATTGATAGACATTTAAATTGTTTCTCGTGTGTTATAGCACTACTGTACACAGGACTGCAATGAATCACTTGGACAATGGTCATTACACAGATTTTAACTTTACTATAGGATAAATTCCTAAAAGAACTGCTCAGTCAAATTATAGATGTATTTTTAATTTATTTTTTATTTATTTATTTATTTTTTTGAGACAGAGCCTCAAGCTGTTACCCTAGGTAGAGTGCTGTGGCATCACAACTCACAGCAACCTCCAAATCCTGGGCTCAAGTGAGTCTCCTGCCTCCACCTCCCAAATAGCTGGGACCACAGGCGCCCACCACAACGCCCGGCCATTTTTGGTTGCAGCCACCATTTTAGTTTGGCAGGCCCAGGCTGGATTCGAACTCGCCAGCTCAGGTGCCATTGAGCCACAGGTGCTGAGCCTATAGATGTATTTTTTAAATTTTGACAGTACCAATTTGTTCTCATTGCAAGTTGTACCTCTATATGCTACCACCAGCATTGCAAGAAATAGCCTATTTGCCACACCACTCACTCAAGCTTGTTACCAGATTTTTTTGTCTTGAAAAATGGTTACCATAGTGTAGCCATTGTCTATGGTATTGAAGGAAGTTGTAACTCTTTTATATAATTGATAAATGATAAATATTCATATTTTCTTTTCTAATAATTCCCTTTGTGTCTGCTTATTTTACCAGAGTAGATATTGGTTTTTTTCTTATTGATGAAATTGGCTCTTTGTTGCTCATATGAATCGCAAACATTTCTTTTGACTCTATTTATGGCATTTTTCTATATAGTTTCTAATGCCAAATTTATCTTTTTAAAAATGATCCTCATACAAAATTTTCAATGGCCACAACTGGTCTCTCTCCTTCCACTGTTGCATTTATACGATGTGTAAACAAAATGATCTTTTTAGTTAAATTTGGTGTTTGCTTTGTCAAAGGATGATGAGACAGCTATTCCAGGTCTGAACTAGAAAGACAGAACTGGATTTATAGCCCTGTCAGCCCTTGAACAACTTAAGGATTAGGGGCAAGGGACCTGTGTGCAGTTGACAATCTGCATATAACTTTTGACTCTCCCAAAATTTACTCAAAGATACTGTTGACTGGAAGCCTTACCAATAACATAAACAGTCAATTAGCATATACTTTGTAGGTTATATTATTATAAACAACATTTCTACAGTAAAGTAAGTTGGAAAAAAAGAAAATGTTATTTAAAAAATCATAAGGAAGAGAAATATATTACTAGGCACTAAGTGGAAGTGGGTTACCATGAGGGTCTTCATTCTCGTCTTCACATCGAGTAGGCTGAGGAAGGGGAATGGCTGCCGTTGCTGTGTCAGGGGTGCCAGAGGTGGAAAAGGTGGAGGAGACGGAAGGGGGAGCAGGAGGGGAGGGCACATTCGGTGTAATTTCATGAAATACATTGGAATTTTTGCTTTTTCATTTCTCTAAAATTATTTCTATATAGTACCAGTCATTCTTCCACCATTTGCTTTAGTTTCAGTGCCCATATCACAGGAGGGTCCATGTTTTAAAAGAGGGCGAATGCAGTCTCGAGTAATCAGAACCCTTCTGCCAGATTATCTAATGTCAATTTGTCTTCTCGCACTCTCTCTTTTACGTTTACTTCCTCGTCATCTGACATTGGTATTAAAAGCACTCTTCTCTCCACCAAGTCGTCTTTTATTAATTCCTCTGGTACGGTGTCTGTCAGCTCTTGAATTTCTCCAAGATCACATCTTGACAACCTCCTTCCCTCATCTTTTTACCACATTCACAATCTCCTTCAGGATTTCCTTGATTGGCTCTGTTGTAAATCCTGTGACGTCATGCACCACCTCTCGACCCAGTTTTCTCCAGCAGAAATTTATCGTTTCAGGTTGATTACTTCCACAGCTATTTCTGTAGTGATGATAGTGTGTCTTCAGTGGTGTAACCTTCCAAACTTCCATGGTGTGTATTCCATGTTGGGGTTCTCTTCTGTGGCATTGACAATCCTTTCCTTAGAGTGCCATGTGTAATGCATCTTAAAGGTCCTTATAACCTTCTGACCTAGAGGCTCTTTCAGAAAGGTTGTGTTTGGAGCCAAGTAGTCTACCAGCATGAATTCACTGTTGATCTGAAGGGGTTCTGAACGGTCAAGCACATTGTCCAATGTCAAAATAATTGTTAAAAGCAGTTCCTTACTAGAAAGGGACTTCCTGACTTTGTGAACAAAGCATTGATTGAACCAATCCAGAGAAAAGAGCTTGTGCAGGCCTTCCTATTGTACAACCAAAAGATTGGCAGCTGGGGGCAGCTGGGGCTCAGTGAATAGGGAGCTGGCCCCATATACGGAGGGTGGCAGGTTCAAACCCAGCCCCAGCCAAACTGCAACAAAAAATAGCTGGACGTTGTGGCGGGAGGCTGAGACAAGAGAATCACCTAAGCCCAGAGCTGGAGGTTTCTGTGAGCTGTGATGCCACAGCACTCTACCAAGGGCAACAGAGTGAGACAAAAAAAAAAATACTGGAAGCTAATATTTACCCTTTCCCTTCAAGGTTAGAGAGGTAGCAGCTTTATAGATAAGGGCAGCCTTGATCTTAAACCTGATTACACCTTCACACAACAGCAGAATTAGCCTATCCCATACTGCCTCAAACTAGTAGAACCCTGGTCAGGCAGAGATCCTTTTTCCTCAATGGTTTTCTTAATAATGGCATCTGGGAATTTGCTGCCTCTTCACTGGCAGAAGCTGCTTCTCCTATTATCTTAACACTTTTAAAGTCAAACCTTCCTTGTAAAATTCCATCTTTAGATCCTTCATCTTCCTTTGCTTCCAGCTGCCATAGAGTGACTTTACTTTTTCTTGAACCCTACCAGAGTTTACAGGTATAGTTTTGTTATAAAAATCCTGCACCCACATAAAAGTTGCATTTTCAATATGAGATCAAAATATAATTCAAAAAACTGCAAGGTTTCCATGCCTCCAGGCATAGCTGCAATGGTAGCTTCATGAACTTGCTTTTCTTTTTTTTATAATTCCTTCCTTTTCTTTTTTTATATATTATATAATTTATAGGGTCCCCTCTCATACCTTTTATTCTTCAATGTTTCCCTGGATATTCTTGTTTATTTACCCATTTGAAATTGTTACCAACTTGACTAGCTCCACAAGAAAATTTAGTGATTTTTTAAAGTTAGAATTGAATGAACCTTCTTAAATTAATTTAAAGAGGCTCTAC
>CAUYON010114474.1:0-10418 GCA_963573935.1 Arctocebus calabarensis | reverse complement strand
AGAGTCTCACCTTACCTTAAAAGATAAATATAGACTTAAGGTGAAGGGATGGTCATCTATATTCCAGGCAAATGGAAAACAGAAAAAAGCAGGCGTTGCAATCTTATTTGCAGATACAATAGGCTTTAAACTAACCAAACTAAGAAAGGATAAAGACGGACATTTCTTATTTGTTAAAGGTAATACTCAATATGAGGAGATTTCAATTATTAATATTTATGCACCTCAATTTATAAGAAAAACTCTAATAGACATGAGTAACTTGATTTCTTCCAGCACCATAGTAGTTGGAGATTTTAACACTCCTTTAGCACTGTTGGATAGATCCTCCAATAAGAAGCTAAGTAAAGAAATTTCAGATTTAAACTTAATCATTCAACATCTGGATTTAACAGACATCTACAGAACATTTCATCCTAAGAAAATTGAATACACATTCATCTCATCAGCTAAAGGAACATACTCCAAAATTGATGACATCTTAGGTCACAAATCTAACCTCAGCAAATTTAAAAGAATAGAAATTATTCCTTGCATCTTCTTGGAGCACCATGAAATAAAAGTTGCGCTTAACAACAACAGAAATTTGCATACTCAAACAAAAACATGGAAGCTAAATAACCTTATGCTGAGAGACAGATGGGTCATTGATGAGATTAAGGAGGAAAACACTAAATTTTTGGAACAAAATGACAATGAAGACACAAGTTATCAAAACCTCTGGGATACTGCAAGACAGTCCTACGAGGGAAGTTTATAGCACTGCAAGCTTTCCTCAAGAGAACAGAAAGAGAGGAAGTTAACAACTTAATGGGACATCTGAAACAACTGGAAAAGAAAGAACATTCTAACTCCAAACCCAACAGGAGAAAAGAAATAACCAAAATCAGGGCAGAATTAAAAGAAATTGAAAACAAAAGAATTATACAAGAGATCAATAAATGAAGAAGTTGGTTCTTTTTTTTTTTTATTGAATCATAGCTGTGTACATTAGTTCAACCATGGGGTACAGTGTGGGGGCTTCACATGCAATCTGAAATATTTTATCAACCTGATTGACAAACCGTTCATGATATTTTCTCGTTTACTATATGAAAACATTTTTGATCCTTGTTTAGAAGTTTTCTCCTGACCCTTCGAATATGTACCATACATGTGATCTCACCCTTTGTCCCATCTCCTCCCACCCTCTCCCTCCTCTTCCCTCCCTCTCCCCTTTTTTAAATCTTAAATAATAAACTTTATTTAAAGGTTGGGTGAAGTAGCTCACATCTGTAATCCTAGCGCTCTGGGAGGCTGAGGCAGGTGGATTACTTGAGCTCAGGAGTTTGACACCAGCCTGAACAAGAGTGGGATCTTGTCTCTACTACAAATAGAAAAAGTATCTGGGCATTATGGTGTGCACCTGTGGTCCTGTGTACTTGAGAGGCTGAGGCAAGAGGATCACTCAAACCCAGGCGTTTGAGGTTGCACTGAGCTATGATGACATGGCACTCTAGCCTGGGGCAACAGAATGAGACTATCTCAAAAAAATAAATAAAAGGGTAGTGCCTGTGGCTCAGTGAGTAGGGCGCTGGCCCCATATACCAAAGGTGGAGGGTTCAAACCCGGCCTCGGCCAAACTGCAAAACAAACAAAAATAGCCGGGCGTTGTGGCAGGCGCCAGTAGTCCCAGCTACTTGGGAGGCTGAGGCAAGAGAATCGCCTAAGCCCAGGAGTTGGAGATTGCTGTGAGCTGTGTGACACCATAGCATTCCACCAGGGCGATAAAGTGAGGCTCTGTCTCTACAAAAATAAATAAATAAATAAAAAATAAACTTTATTTTAGAGCAGTTTTAGATTTACAAAAATATAGGAAAGATAGTACAGAGTTCCCAAAATCACTCACACCAAGTTTTCTTTATTATTAACATCTTACATCAGTATGATACATTTGTTACAACTAATTAAGCAGTATTGATATGTTACAAGTAACTAAAATCCATAATCTATTCATATTTGGGTTTTTTATTTTATGTTTTTTAATTTTTTTTTTTAAATCATAACTACATTGGTGCATTTATGGGTTTCAGTGTACTGATTTGATATACAATGTGAAATGCTTACATTGAACTAACGCATCCATCACAATTATGCTCTTAATAGTTTTGAAATGTACCATTGCATCATGCACATTAGATGAGGTTCCCCCAAATATCCTCCCACTGCTCCCCTAGGGATTATTATTTTTATTTCAAAATATTACATACATGAGTTCAAAGGCTTATGGTTACATGTATCAGTTTTGTTACATGAGAGTTGGAGGTTGCTGTGAGCTGTGTGATGCCAGGGCACTCTGCTGAGGGCGATAAAGTGAGACTCTGTCTCTACAAAAGAAAAAAGTTGTCTATTTTAAATTGCACATGAACTTTATGGACATCAAGTATTATTAAGTAATAAATGTCTAACTTCTTTCACTACTAATTTGAGAGTTGATTACTCTGACATTTCACTTTGTCACTTTTTTTTTTTTTTTTTAGAGACAGAGTCTCACTTTATCGCCCTGGGGGTAGAGTGCCGTGGCGTCACACTGCTCACAGCAACCTCCAGCTCTTGGGCTTAAGCGATTCTCTTGCCTCAGCCTCCCGAGTAGTTGGGACTACAGGCGCCCGCCACAACGCCTGGCTATTTTTTTGTTTTGCAGTTCGGCTGAGGCCGGGCTTGAACCCGCCACCTTCGGTATATGGGGCCGGCGCCCTACTTGCTGAGCCACAGGAGCCGCCCTTTTTTTTTTTTTTTTTTTTTTTCCAGTTTGGCTGGGGTCGGGTTGGAACCCACCACCCTCGGTATATAGGGCCGGTACCAAACTCCCTGAGCCACAGGCGCTGCCCCTACTTTGACACTTCTTGTTTCATTTTTATTGGGAAGGTACATCCTCATTCTTTCAGATGAATGTTTTTCCTTGTGATTATCTTTCCAGTTTTTTGTTTTTTTTTTTTTTTGGTATAGGTTAGAGTGCCATGGCCTCAGTCTAGCCCATAGTAACCTCAGATTCTTAGGTTAGAGTGATCCTTCTGCCTTATCCTCCTGAGTAGATGGGACTGAAGGTACCTACCACAACACCAGCTAATTTTTCTGTTTTTAGTAGAGATGGGGGTCTCTTGCTCAGGCTGATTTCAGATTCCTCAGCTCAAGTGATCCCTCCCTCCTCAGCCTCCCAGAGTGCTATCAAGATTTTTTTTTTCAAGAGACAGAGTCTCGGCAGCGCCTGTGGCTCAAAGGAGTAGGGCGCCAGACCCATATGCTGGAAGTGATGGGTTCAAACCCAGCCCCAGCCAAAAAAAACCACACATACACAAAAAAGAGACAGAGTCTCATTATGTTGCCCTCGGTAGAGTGCTGTGGCATCACAGCTCACAGCAACCTCAAACTCTTGGGCTTAAGCGATTCTCTTGCCTTGGCCTCCCACGTAGCTGGATCTACATGTGCCCGCCCCAATGCCCGGCAATTTTTTTGTTGTAATTGTCGTTGTTTGGCAGGCCCGGGCTGGGCTCAAACCTGTCAGCCCCAGTGTATGTGGCTGGCGCCCTATCACTGAGCTACAGTTACTGAGCCTACCAAGATTTTGTTAGAGTATATTTTGTGGGCTCGGCGCCTGTGGCTCAGCGGGCTAAGGCGCCAGCCACATACACCTAAGCTGGCGGGTTCAAATCCAGCCCGGGCCCACCAAACAACAATGATGGCTGCAACCAAAAAATGGCTAGGCGTTGTGGTGGGCCTCCCAGCTACATGGGAGGCGGAGGCAAGAAACTCGTTTGAGCCCAGGAATTGGAGGTTGCTGTGAGCTGTGATGCCACAGCACTCTATCCAGGGTGACAGCTTGAGGCTCTGTCTCAAAAAAAAAAAAAAAGTATATTTTGTGAAACCATGAATAAGTCAAAAACTTATGTTCTTTTCTTTTTCTAATTTTTTGAGACAGATTCTCACTCTGTACCCTGGCGTTAAGTGCCATGGTGTCACAGCTTACAGCAATCTCAAACTCTTGGGTTCAAGTAATCGTCTTGCCTCAGCCTCCCAACTGGCTGAGACTACAGGTGTCTGCCACAACACCAAGCTATTTTTTAGAGATGGGGTTTCACTTTTGCTCATGCTGGTCTTGAACTCTTGAACTCAGGAAATCCACCTGCTTTGGCCTCCCAGAGTACTAGGATTACAGACATGAGCTGCACCCTAGCCAACTTGTGTTTTTTTTGTGGGGGGAAAGGGGACAGAGTCTCATTATGTCACCCTTGGTAAGACTGCTATGGCATCACAGCTCATAGCAGCCTCAAACTCTTGGGCTTAAGTGATTCTCTTGCCTCAACCTCCCAAGTAGCTGGGACTATAGGCGCCTGCCACAATCCCTATCTATTTTTAGAGACGAGGTCTCACTCTGACTCAGGTTGATCTCAAATCAGGGAGTTCAGGCAGTTCACCCTCCTGGGCCTCCCAGAGTGCCAGGATTACAGGCCTGAGCCATCGTGCCCAGCTAGTATTCTGACTTTTGTTTACTGTTCATTCAAACATGTATTTGGAATATGAGAGTTCTGAAAGTATACTGAATGTTACATAAAGTTACTTTTGACTATAGCATTTTAAATATAAGATGAAATTAGTATTTGTTTGTTTGCGAAATAGGTAGCTTTGCTGTTTGGGGAGGTCTGTTTTCCATGATTGACTGTAGTATGGTTCAAGTAAGAGGAAAAGAAGATCCCTGGAACTCCATCACAAGTGGTGCCTTAACAGGAGCCATACTGGCAGCAAGAAGTAAGCAATCACTAAAGATGTCACAGTTTTTGGAAAACCTTATTTGTCTTAATTGAATGGAATCTATAATACATAAAACCAAGCATTGCTTAATGTAGTATGGCATGAGCATACAGCATATGATGATTTGAAAAAAAAAAAAAAAAGTGAGGGCATTTGTGTATTTGCAATGCTTAAGAACGAGAAAGCATGGGGTTCTAGCCCTTAAATTTCAGTGGTTAAGAACATTTTAGGGGCAGCACCTGTGGCTCAGAGAAGACGGCACCAGCCCCATATACTGAAGGTGGCAGGTTTGAACCCAGCCTCGCCCAAACTGCAACAAAAAAATAGCCGGGTGTTGTGGCGGGCACCTGTACTCCCAGCTACTCGGGAGGCTGAGGCAAGAGAATCGCCTAAGCCCAGGAGTTGGAGGTTGCTGTGAGCTGTGACGCCACAGCACTCTACTGAAGGTGATAAAGTGAGACTCTGTCTCTAAAATAAATAAATAAATAAAAGAGAACACTTTAGGTCTCATTCCTGCCATTTATTAGCTATGTGACTGGGCAGTTTAATCAAACTTTTTTTTTTTTTTGAGACAGAGCCTCAAGCTGTCACCCTGGATAGAGTGCAGTGGCATCACAGCTCACAGCAACCTCCAATTCCTGGGCTCAAGCGAGTCTCCTGCCTCCGCCTCCCAAATAGCTAGGACTAAAGGCGCCCGCCACAACGCCCGACCATTTTTTGGTTGCAGCCGTCATTGTTTGGCGGGCCCGGGCTGGATTCGAACCTGCCAGCTCAGGTGTACATGGCTGGCGCCTTAGCCCGTTGAGCCACAGGCGCCAAGCCAAACTTTTTGTGCTATTGTTTTTTTATCAGTATTCTGGACTTAATGAAAGTACCTGCTGCTTACACATATGATTTAATAAAATTATAAAAAATAAAAAATAAAGTACCTGCTGCATGGGGTTGGTGTGAATAAACAACTTAGAACAGTCTTCTGGATCTTTGGGAAAGAGCGCAACCCAGAATTCCTTTAGGCTGACTAGTTTTAGACCAGGGGCTCTGGACCTTTTTCTCTAAAAGGCCAGATAGTAAATATTTTAGTCTTTGGGCAGTTGTGTAGTCTTTGTCACAACTACTCAATTCTGCTGTCATAGCATGAAAGCAACCACAGAAAATTACACAAATGAAAGAGCATGGCTTGTGTTCTAATCAAACTTTGTTTACAAAAACAGGCAGTAGGCTGTGTTTGACCTCTGTGCCATAGTTTGCTGACTAGGTCTTGGATAGTGAGAACAATAGTTTGGAAATGGAGGGAGCCATATAGATAGCTTTCTCCTTTACTGTCTTTACAATAAACTAGATTTTCTATTAAATAAATCTCTTTGTTACTACTGTCTTCAGATGGACCAGTGGCCATGGTTGGGTCAGCTGCAATGGGTGGCATTCTCCTAGCTTTAATTGAAGGAGCTGGTATCTTGTTGACAAGATTTGCTTCTGCGCAGTTTCCCAATGGTAAGTCTCCTTTCTACTCAATATCATAGTGGAAACATTTTGAAATGGTTTCCTTATGTTAAGAAAGATCATATTTTGACTGCTAAAATATAGTAGTTTTGACTTCTCTGTATTATATATGTATTAATATACTGTGATTTATGAGGACTGTGATAATAGGCTGTGGTTCTAGTTGAAAAAGTGGACATTATTTTTAGCCACAAAACCAAAATGGTGTTAGTTATGATAATTTACTGTTGATCTTTTTTTATAATTCTTAGGTTTTATCAGTGCCTAATTGCATAGTCCAAGATATTTCTGATCATTCTAAAGGTGCTTAAAGAATGGTTATGTAGGGCAGCACCTATGGCTCATCAAATAGGGTGCCAGCCCCATATACTGAAGGTGGTGGGTTCAAACCCGGCCGTGGCCGAACTGCAAAAACCAGAAAAATAGCCGAGCATTATGGCAGGTGCCTGTAGTCCCAGCTGAGACTGAGGCCGAGGCAAGAGAATCGCCTAAGCCCAGGAGATGGAGGTTGCTGTGAGCTGTGTGACACCATGGCACTCTACCGAGGGCGATAAAGTAAGACTCTGTCTCCAAAAAAAAACAAAAAGAATGGTTATGTAGATCTGTAATAGTAATGGTAGTCAATCAATAATTTCTTACTGTGCATTTTTGTGCCAGGTACTGTTGTAGGTGCTAAGGATACATTAATGAACAGGACGTTCCCTGCCCTGAAGGACTTAACGTTCTATTGAGGGAGAACAGACTAACCATTAAATGAGACCAATGAAATTATTTCAGATAGTGTTGCTTGCTTTGAAGAAAATAAAATAGAGAGGTAGAAACTGACTTATGTTTGGGAGGGTCATTTTAGTCTTAGGAAAAGTCTCTGTAGGAATTTGGTAATTTATTGCTATAATTGTTCCTCTTGTGTGATGTATAGGAAAAAGTTAAACTAGGGTGTTTAATAATCATTACATGGGGCTTGGCGCCTGTGGCTCAAGCGGCTATGGCACCAACCACATACACTTGAGCTGGCAGGTTCGAATCCAGCTGGGCCCCCCAAACAACAATGATGTCTATAACAAAAAATAGCTGGGGGTTGTGGGTGCCTGTAGTCCCAGCTACTTGGGAGGTGGAGGCAGGAGAATCGCTTAAGCCCAGGTGTTGGAAGTTGCTGTGAGCTATGATACACAGCACTCTACCCAGGACAGCAACTTGAGGCTCTGTCTCAAAAAAATCATTACGTGGTCATAGAATAACATCTGGTCAGCTGCTAACTTTTAGTTTATTTTATTTCATTTATTTATTTATTTATTTTGCCCGGGGCCAGGTTTGAACCCACCACCTCTGGTATATGAGGCTGGTGCCCTACTCCTTTGAGCCACAAGCACCGCCCCGAGTTTCTTTTATTTTTATTTTTATTTTTTTTAAGACACAGAGTCTCACTCTATTGCTGAGGCTAAACTGCAGTAGTGTGATGACAGCTCACCGTAATCTCCAACTCCTGGGTTCAAGCCATCCTCTTGCCTCAGCCAGAGCTGCAGTCTTACATCACCATGTCCAGCTAATTTTTAAATATTTTGTAGAGAGAGAGTCTTGCGATGTTACCCAGGCTGGTCTTGAACTCAGTGTAAGTGACCCTCTTGGCTCAGCATCCTGAGTAGCTGGGATTATGGATGTGAGACCCCCACCTGACTGTTAACTGGTACAGTTGCTTGTAACTACCAAAAATTTCAATGTCTAAGCTGGACAAGATGGCACACACCAGTAAGACCCAGCTACTCTGGAGACTGAGACAGGATGATTGCTTGAGCCCAGGAATTTGAGACCCATTGAGACACATAACAAGACCCTGTCTCTTTAAATTAAAAAAAAAAAACACTTCAGTGTCTAAATGAAAATATCCCTTGACATTGAAACAAAGCAGAAAGATACTGTGAATTAAATTATAATAGCGAAAATATGTTGGTTCGGCACCCATAGCACAGTGGCTATGGCGCCAGCCACATGCACCAAGGGTGGCAGGTTCCAACCCAGCCTGGACCTGCTAAACAACAATGACTACTACAACCAAAAAATAGTGGAATGTTGTGGCAGGCTACTTGGGAGGCTGAGGCAAGAGATCGCTTGAGCCCAAGAGTTTGAGACTGCTGTGAGCAGTGACACCATGGCACTCTATCGAGAGCGATGTAGTAAGACTCTGTTTAAAAAAAAAAAAAATAGAAAATGTGAATTGGGGATTGGCGCATGTGGGACAATGGGCTAAGGCGCCAACCACATACATCTGAGCAGGTGGGTTCGAATCTAACCCAGGCCCGCCAAACCACAGTGGTGGCTGCAACCCAAAAATGGCTGGGCGTTGTGGCGGACACCTGTAGTCCCAGCTACTTGGGAGGCAGAGGCAGGAGACTCGCTTGAGCCCAGGAATTGGAGGTTGCTGTGAGCTGTGATGCCACAGCACTCTATCCAGGGTGACAGCTTGAGGCTCTGTCTCAAAAAAAGAAAAAAGAAAATGTGACTTGGCATTTGGGAGGGAATTATATAAAATAGATATGTTGAAAATTATTTTTAGAGCTTGGAAAAGATACAGCGTATACTTAGGAATAGATCATATCTCCCAGTTTGATTTGATTTCCCTTAGGTACCTAGCAAGAGATTTGATATCTTTTTGGCATAGTTTTCAAGCGCCCTTACTCATTATATGCCAGTGAGGTGATCTCGATGACCCTGTGGACCTTGTCACCTTTTACTTCCATTTTTACAATCCTTATTTGTGAGTTAGCACACTGTTATTATGGTTCTTCCTAATTTTGCTTTTTAATTTATTTTGACCACTTTGGATGAAAGACTTCACATAAAACATCAAAAGATTATTCTATGTTCGCAGAAATTCAGAAATTGATATAACAAAAACTTAGTTATTTTATCTTGTAGGAATTTTCTTGGTTAATCTGTTTCAGGCTTTTTCCTCAGAGGGAATCTCCTGTTGAGTAATTAAAACTGGGCATTTATGTAGAAATAGCCCAAAAGAGGTGTATTTTATTTTTAGACAAAAAATTTGTTTTTGAAAAGCTGTACCGAGGGGAAATCTTTGATGTTAATTATATTTTTCCAATGAACTTACATGAAAAGGTTCTTAAAACAGTGATAAAAGATTAGCTCAAACTGTATCTAAATGATGATGGGTACTTTTAATTTATTTTTTCATCTAGTATCTTCTCAAATTTTGTATAATCAACAGACACTGCTTCTGTAGTGAAATAAAAATATGTGATTGGAGTGAAGTAGTTGAAAAACACAAGGGAATTTTACCACTGCCCTCTTTCTTTCTTCCTTCTAGATATTTTTTAGTCCTTTTCAGTTTTCCTAAAGAAAACTAATCTTCATATATGGCAGCTTGTTATAACAATTGCTTTAAAAACTTGAATATTGGCTCGGCGCCTGTAGCTCAAGTGGCTAAGGCGCCAGCCACATACACCAGAGCTGGTGAGTTCGAATCCAGCCTGGGCCTGCCAAACAACAATGACAACTACAACCCAAAAATGGCCGGGCGTTGTGGTGGGCGCCTGTAATCCTAGCTACTTGGGAGGCAGAGGCAAGAGAATCACTTAAGCCCAGGAATTGGATGTTGCTGTGAACTGTAATGCCATGGCACTCTACCCAGGATGACATTTTGAGGCTCTGTCTCAAAAAAAAAAACAAACAAACTTGAATATTGCTTCTTTCTATAATTAATTCATCCAACTTTCTTAGCATAGCATTTGAGACCTCTTCATTCTGGAACATAACAGAAACCAGTCTGTCATATCTTATACCAAATTTGAAGGTTCTTCAGAACGCCAATGGGACTTAGGTGAATCAATAAAGAAATTCAGATTATAGCTCTAATATAGCATATAATGTTTTAGTAGATTGATTTAGTTTCTGTAGAGACTTAATAATTTTTTTTCTATTTTCTTTTAACAAGACCTGCCAGTGGAGATTTTTTTAAACTCTTTTTCTTACTTGCAGGTCCTCAGTTTGCTGAAGACCCTTCCCAGTTGCCTTCAACCCAGTTACCATCCTCACCTTTTGGAGACTATCGACAATATCAATAGGACATCTTTCCCAGGATTTCTTTAACAAAATGAGCTGTAGTTTGAAAAGGATTT
>CAUYON010114473.1:0-12643 GCA_963573935.1 Arctocebus calabarensis | reverse complement strand
TGTGCTTGTGGCTGGGATCACTCCTTAAGTGGCTATTCACTTACCCAGTGTGCTGAAACTGGGCTCACCCAATGCCCCGAGGGCTAAGGCTGCAAGGCGTCTCAGTCCCCGCCTTTAGGCTGCTCAGTCACTAGATTACTCACTCCCACCCAATGGTTGTTCTGTGACCCTGAGGGTGGAGCTTGCCGGGGCAGTTCTCCTATGATGGCTCCACACAGCCCATAACCAAACACTGGTAGCTCTTTCTGGCTCAGCGCCTCAGTCTGGAGCCCCAGACAACACTCAAATACCTCCGCACTCTTGCCCCAGTTCTCTCAAGGCAGTTCAACCGAGTGCCAAGTCCAAAAGAAACCCAAACAGCTCACAGGTAAGGCCTTTCCAGTTTGCAATCTCACTGGTTCTGTAGTCACAGCTGCCGGCATGATTAGACTGAACGAACACATGCAACCACTTGCCAGATCTCCACTGCTTTTGCCTTCCTCAGGGGGTCCAAAAGTCTCACGCTGTCTCCATGTGTCCCCAAAGGGATGTTTCTGGGCAGATCTCGTCAGCCAGAGATGCCTGAAGTCTTCTCTCCCCAGTCTCCCCGGGCCCAGTTGCAAGGAAGCTGTTACTCGGCCACCATCTTGGCTCCTCCCCCCTTCTAAGTATTTTAAAGATGCCATTCCACTGTTTTCTGACGCCCATTGCTTTTCATGATTAGGGTGCTGTGATTACTGTCCTTGCCTCTCCCCCTTAAGTAATATGTTTTTTTTCTTTGCATGTCTTTTTTGAAAAGTTCAGATTGACGTGAGGGTAGAAACAGATTCCCTAGTTTGCATCTGTAAGACTAAAGGCCTGTTAGAAGGTATGTTCCATTCAGTAAGTTTCACCGGTACCCTTCACCTGTAATTGGGTTCCAGCCTTCATGTGAAAGCTATAATTTAGTTTCATAGTAGGGCTGAGTACATTGGATACTTTTTCTTCCATTCTTGAGATACTTTGCTAAGAAGAATATGTTCCAGCTCCATCCATGTAAACATGAAATGTAGAACATAAATGTCTTAACATAATAACTAAGAAAAGTCCATGAAGGCTGTTAACCAGTTTGATGAAAATATTTCAAATTGTATATAAAACCAGCACATTGTTCCCCATGATTGCCTTAATATACACAGCTATGATTTAATAAAACAATAATAAAGAAGAAAGAAAAAGAAGGTATGTCTCACGCCCAGGTAGCATACCGTGTGGCCGGGCAAGTTCCCCTTTAGGGGTGACTTACCCGATTCCATCCCCTTGCCCCTGCTGCTTGAATTTCTTCGAGTTTTTCTTCCGTGCGAGCAGGTAGATGTCAGTCGGCCAGTTCAAATTTAGGGCTGGGTCCATGGTGTTTGCTTTTCCATTCTTTTGATACTTCTCTAAACAGAATGGTCTCCAGTTCTGTGGATACATAATCTCCATCTTTGTTTGTGGATAATATTCCATGGTATATACATTTACCACGATTTGTTAGTCTATTCCTCTGTTGAAGGGCACTGGGGTTGTTACATCTTTGCCACTGTGCATAATGTTGCTAGAAACATTCCAGTGCTAGTGTCTTTATGAGAGAAGGCCTTTTTCCCCCTCTGGGCAAATATCTAGTTGTGGGGCTGCAGGATCAAATGCTGTGTCTACTTCTAGTTCTCTGAGGACTCCGCTTACTGTTTTCCATAGAGGTCGTACAAGTTTGCAGTCCGACCAACAGTGGCACTAACATTCTGCAACCATATCAGCGTGTATTGTTTGGGGACTTTATGATGTAGACTATTCTCTCTGGGGTTGGCTAATATCTCCAGGTGGTTTTGATTTGTGTTTCTCTGATGATTAGAGATGAAATGAGCATTATTTCATGTGTTTGTTGGACATTCGTCTATCTTCTTAGGAAATGTTCCTGTTCATGTTTTTGCCTAATTTTTAATAGGATTTTTTTTTTTTCTTGTGGAATGTTTGAGTTTTTTGTAGCCTCTGGTTATCAGCTCTTTGTTGGATGGGTAGCATGCACATGTTTTCTCTCATTCTGTAGATTGTCTTTTTGCTTTGTTGGTTGTGGCCTTAGCTGTGCAGAAGCTCTAGCTTGATCAGGTCCTGTTTATATGATTCTTAACATTATTGGCCTAGGGAAAGAATTTATGAAGCCGGCCTGGCTGGAAATCTTTGGAGTCTTTTAATATATTTCCCAGTATCTTTTTTTCTTTTTAATGTGTCTATGAGAATTTTTATTTTTATTTTTTTACATGTATTTTATTATTCTTCATTACATTATTCCCCCCCACCCCCTAGTGGTAAGACAGAATTTATTTACAGAAAAGAATACAGAAAACACTAAAGATCTTTTTTTCTTTTAAAAACATTTTAGTTTTAATCATATGGGCACATGATAGCTGTATATATATATATATATATAATTTTTTTTTTTTTTTTTGAGACTGAGGCTCACTATGTTGCCCTTGGTAGAGTGTTGTGGTGTCACACCTCACAGCAACCTCAAACTCCAAGTAGCTGGGATTACAGGTCCCCACCACAATGCCCGGCTATTTTTTGTTGTTGTTGTTGTTGTTGCATTTGTCATTGTTTTTTAACAGGCCCAGGCCAGCTCAAACTGCCAGCTTCAGTGTATGTGGCCAGTGCCCTGCTCACTGAGCTACAGGCGCCGAGCCAGGCGATGTTTTGATACTAGCTGCAATGCATAATGAGCAAATCAGAGTAATTGGGGTATCCATTACCTCAGGCATTTATCATGTCTTTGTGTTAGGAACTTTATAATTCTATTGTTTTAGTTATTTTAAAATATACACCAAATTATTGTTAATTGTAGTTGCTTCCTTGCTACCAAATACCTGATGTCATTTGTTGTATCGAACTATAGTTTTGTACCCATTAACCATCTCGTTACTTTTCATTCTCAGCATTTTTAGTAAGATTTTTCTTTCTACTATGGCTCATTTATGCTTACTTTGCTGAGGGTTTACTGAACTTAGATCTGTGGGTTGTTATTTTTCAGCCTGTTTGGAAAAATTTTAGTCAACATTTTTTTCAGGTATTTGCATTCTTTCTCCTCTTCTGTTTTCAGAAGATTCTAGAATCTCATTACTTTTCTCTGAAAAGAGTTGCATTTTTCTTTTAAACCAGGCAGTTTAGTTATTGGTGGATCACCTTAATCAAGAAGAATCTTGAGTTAAAGGGTTTTTTTTGCAGTTTTGGCTGGGGCTGGGTTTGGCTTGGGCACATGGGGCTGGCGCCCTACTCCTTTGAGCCACAGGTGCCGCCCAAAGGGTTTTTTTTTTAACTTTTTTTTCTTTTTTAAGCGTGAGTCTATTTGGTGAAACTTCCGATGTCTCTTTAGCCTTCTAGCTTTCCTCTGGGACCCTTGTAGTCTTATTCCGTGCATGCACAAAGGCGTTGAGATGGATTTATGGATAGGTTTGTGGCGGTGCCCATTGAAAGATTTCTCTCTTAACTCCCAAGTTGCTCTGGCAGCCTCAAATTGTAAGACATTTCTGCTTGAGGTCTTTCACCCGCGCACTTTCCAAACTGGGGAGTCCTCTCAGATGAGTGGACAGTTAAGTCAGTATCCCAGGTACGATAGCTTCCCTTCCCAAGGTTTTATCCCTTCTCATTTCTGCCTGCTTTTGGTCACTTCGTAGTGGCTACAAACAGATTTTTTGTTTTCATATTTTTGCCCTGTGCTTCTTTACTTAGTATTTATTCTGCTACATTGTATTTGCTTGTGACATGTTTATTCCATCCTGTTGTCTGACCCAGAGCATTGTCATTTACATAGCAAGTACTTAATAAATGTTGGTTTGCATTGTTATTTTTTTGAAGAGATAGGATTTATGGTCTTCTACTCAAAAATTCATTTCTACTTTTAGTATGCTACCCTGTTAGCTAAAAAGAAATTGTTTTAGGTCAAAATTTAAGTATAATAATACTCCTTTCCAAATTTTTATCTTTACAACATTTATTCTGAAGATGATTTTTATATTTTAATACTAATTTTAATGTTGACATATTATCCTGTGATCTACACAACTGCTAAGGCAACTGCCTAAAACTATTTCAATTAAAGTTGATATCAAAATATATTATTTTTATATTATACAAAAGCAAAGTTACTTTTCTATGCAAAATAGAACAGAGGTATCTCTTTTTATATAGAGTACTGATAGTTTCCAAATTCTCTGTAGTGTGTGGTTGAGAAAATATCTTTGAACAATTTTGTTTTAAAAGAGGACTTTTTAATGCTGTTTTAAATTAGATTTTCCATGATCAGTCTATCAGGTCAAAATTGTATTAACAGAATTTTTGGAGAGGGTCATCTAATTTATCCTTGTTATCAGGTTAAGTATTCTCAACTTGTGGGGCAGTGACGACAGCCCTAATCTTAATAAGTTAATCCATTTTTAAGTGTAATTTATGGTCATTAACATGGTTTAGTATTAACTATATTTTATTTTCATACCTTAGGGTATATGTAAATGCAAAGAAGTATTATAAACTGGTTTCTTATAAATGGAATTTTTAGTTTGTATATAAATTCTATATTTATTGCAGGTGCCATTTCTGATCATAGTAAACTTACTATGTCAAACTCAAGAACAGGTTATTTTATTTGTACCCCAACAAACCATAGTTGGATTTGTTCATACTTAATGAATTTTTCTTTTTGAGTACTTGAAAGAGGTAAATTGTTCATTGAAGCTAAATAACTTCCTTTCCCCCCCTTTCTTCCTTTAGAATCGAGTTTCTTACTGGGAAATGCCCAGATTGTGGATTGGCCTGTAGTTTATAGTAATGACGGTTTTTGTAAACTTTCTGGATATCACCGAGCTGACGTCATGCAGAAAAGCAGCACTTGCAGGTAGGTACTCGGACAGCTCAGCGATTGCTTGTGAATGTAACCAAATGCTGAATGTGGTTAAAAGGCTCAGGCTTTCTTGGTCTCGCATATACAAACAATAGGGTTAAAAATTATATTGAAATATTAAGGAGACTAAAGTATCAATGGAGATATATAGATCAAGAGCCATTGGTGAGAACTTTTAGAAAGAGAAAGATTTTTACATATTTGCAAACTAATTAATTAATTCAGTAAATATTTTTTGATTGCTATGAGCCCAGAACTAGGGCAGATTGCAGGTACATCCTGTATCAGGGAACCATTAATTTTTGGCATTAGAGTCTCTGGAGCAACCAAACCTGTCTTGAACAGGAGGAAACAGTCCCCAGCCAAGTAGCAGTAGTTTCATGAGCATTTAAGGCACCTCCAGATAAAGTTCCTACATGCTCCGCAAATCGCATGTACTTTCTCGTGTTGGTACCTTGTACCATTGCTATTTTGTTTGACTTACATAAAACAGAATCTGGCTTACTTTATTTATACCAACTCTTTTTAAGACATGTCATTTCTGTGAGTTTAAAGAGAATATTAAGAAAAAAAGGATTCAGAAAAAAGAAAAGGAAACCATATCAGGGACCAATTTAGAATCAAAAACTTTTCTACAATATTTCGGTAAGACCAGATGGGAGGGATGTTTTTTGCCTTGAATTATTTTTTTCTCTTACAGCTCTTACTCCACTGAGCACTGAACCAAGTTATTTTAGAACTAAAAGGGATCTGATTTTTTTTTTTTTTAACTAGGCCAAATCCTGTTTTTTCAGATGAGAAAAACTGAGGTAGAGCCATGTTAAGGAATATGCCCAGGGAAACACAGTGATTTATCTTTTTTCTACTTATTATGCTGAGAAGCATCCTATATAATTATATACATACGTAGTTGATCCTTGAACAGGGTGGATTTGAACTACATGGGTCCACTTACCAGCAGATGTCTTTCAACCTAATGCAGGTGGAAAATAGAGTATTGTAATGGGGCATGAGAAGCCTGTGTGTAGGGAGGGCTGATTTTTTGTTGATGTGTGGGTTCCACTGAGCTGAATAGGGGACTTGAGTGTGTGTGATATTGGTATATATGGGGTCTTGGAACCAAGCCTCCATGTATACTGAGGGACAACTCTCTTTTTCTTTCTATACTTGTGAGTATATATGTATATATATGTATACATACACAAACACATACATATTTTGCATCTTTGTGGAGGGCAGAGATTTCCTATTATACCATTGAGTCTAAAGATAGCCACATATAGGAATCACTTAAACAGGTTTTACAAAACAAACATTCCCACACCTCTTAAACCTACTCAGTCAGAAGCACTTGAAGTGAGTGGGTGAGGTCAGGAGTCAGTATTTTAACCAATAAATTAGATCAATGTTCTCAACCTTTTTTTTATCTCACGGCACACTTGAACTCATAGTTAAACTTCCACAGCACACTTAAATTATGTTTATCAAAAAAAAAATAGAGTGAAAAAAGAAAAGAATATGCTTTGAACTGCTTTTGAAACTAATTTAATTAATGATCTTTAAAAATTTTCATGCACACCTAAGATCCTCTAACGGCCCAGCACACTGGTTGAAAATCACTGTGGCTGAGGGCTGGGTGCAGTGGCTCACACCTGTAATCCCAGCACTTGGGAGACTGAGGCAGGTGGATCGCCTGAGCTCACAGGTTGGAGACCAGCCTGAGCCAGAGCGAGACCCCCGTCTCTAAAAATAGCCGGGCTTTGTGGTAGGCGCCTGTAGTCCTAGCTACTTGGGAGGCTGAGGCAAGAGAATTGCTTGCGTCCAAGAGTTTGAAGTTGCTGTGAGCTGTGATGCTACAGCACTCTACTGAGAGCAACAAAATGAAATTCTGTCTCAAAAAAAAAAAGAAAAAATCACTGTAGATGATTCTTATGTTTATCCTGGTTTGAGAAATAATCTGTTCAAACATCTTCCTTCCTTTATTTTACCCCAAACATTAATTTTCCCTCTTTCCCTCTGCTGAAGTTATTTCCACATTTAATCTTCACACCCAGGTATGAAACCAGTAAATGGGAGTATTGGAAAATGATGATCCCTGGTTGGGAAAGTCCCTTTGAAAGCAGGATTTCCATGGGCCTTTAAGCACTGGGTGGGCATTTGCTGTCACACTAGCCCTGTCACCAGCGTGTGTGACCAGCACGTGTATGCTGAGAACTGGGAAAGTGATGGTCTGTATGAAATATCGCAGCTCCCCTCTGCCCCAGCGGGGGTTAAGTTAGGAAAAGGTTAGTTTTATGGTAGATTATATCCTGTAAAACAGTTTTTGTAGAGAATTCCAGAAAATACAGATGCACTATACCCACTTTTTATTCTCCCACCTGGAGGTAAGTGTAATTCTCCAAACAGGAAGTGTTTTCCTTTCTCTGACCCTTGTGGTTGGTTCTGTGTGTTTCGGTGGCATTATCCTTTGCCTGTAAGCTAACTTGCCTTATCTCTTGGGATTTTATGCGTGTCGTTTTTCTGTCATTTGTGAGAAGTATTGATTTATTTGAATAAATTTTGAAGTTTTGTTCCATCTCTTCTTATGCCCCATGTATCTGCCCAATCTCTGGCTTGTTTTCTTCGGCAAGTACCATTTTTCATATAATGGATTCATTAAAAAATGCTGGTATGTTACATTGCTATATTCTCTCCTCCGAAAGAGCCGCTTTTCCCCTCTTACCACAAGTCCCAGACTTTAAGTGCCTGAAAGGTAGGAATTCGGTTTTGCTCACTTTTCTGTGTGCTGCTGGACACAGCATGGTGTTTTACGCCAGTGTTTGTTGAATGAAATTGGCTTATTTTGCAATAAATCCTAACCCGGGACTCAAATGCTTCTTTACAGCGTGGTTGTGTTTACAGTGTGTTGTATTTCCACCCAAGTGTTGCAGCCTTTGCGAGTTGTGAGTGAGAATTTTGGATTATGTTAGGCTTTTTTTATAGTGAGAAAACTATAAAAAGATGTGCACAAGTCTTTCTCCAAGTTGTCTTCACTTTTCACAGGCAGTGTTTTGAAAATGGTATCTTCCTACCATAAACAATTATTACGTGCTTGTACAAAATGCCGAATGTGTTTGGCTAATCTAAACTTTGCAACCAGTTTGATGTCCTCGCAGGGAGGTGAAGACTGCCATCCACCGTGTGAGCGAATGATACCTGAATGCTGCCAGGTTTTCTTGGGAGCATCACCTATTTTAATGTGTTTCCTTCCTCAAACTTCCTCATTTCCTTTAAAATTAAACTACACACACTTTATGTTTGTTGCAACAGTATTTAAAAGAGGGAAGACCTGGAAATAATCTAAATGTCTAGTATTAGGTTTGCTAAAAAATATTATGGCAAAACTCTACTTTTCAAAATCGCGTGTTGAATTGATAACGAGGATGACAATATGTTATCATGTTAGAGCCCCCAAATCAAAAAACCCTCTAGTACCTTCCCCAGTTCATAAAACAGAATCTGCATCATGATTCTCATTCTTTAAATATAGCTTTTTAAAAATTTTCTCTATACATATATGTGTGTTTATTTGGTTTCAACTTTCTGCCTTCACGAAATTAAAGAGGCTTAAAATTTAATAACAATGTTAAGATAAGAACTAGAAACAAAAACCTCATCTTAGAAGGGTACAGGTGAAACCTACTAAATTTAGAATATAAATATCTGTACACAATAACTAAGAAAATGCCATGAATGCTATGTCAACCAATTCGATGAAAATATTTCAAATTGTATATAAAACCAACACATTGTACCCCCGATTGCATTTATGTACACAACCACAATTTAATAAAATAAACAAAGATAAAATAAAAAAAAAGAAGAACGAATGAGGATAAATACATTCGGAAAAGAAATCAGATGATTGCTACAATGAAATAATAATGCAAAAAAAGTAACATTCACATTGTCAGATAAAAGTATGTCTGTCATAGAGGACATACTCTGAGGTTCAGTATGGACCTCAGGTTCATTCTTTAAATACAGCTTTTTAAAATTTCTTGAATAAATATGGAAAAACCTTTGACTCGGAGATGTAGACAGGGAGAAAAGATGAAGATTATGTACACATTTAGAAATACAGGGTGAACGATGGCTCGTAGTTACTACGGAATGTGGAATCACTGAATTTACATTTATATTCAATTAAATGAATTGAGAATTTGGTACTGAGAAAAACCTTGTAAATAATTTGAAGAATTTTACTGATCTTAATAATGACAAGTTTTAGGCTTGATAATAAGAAGGTACAGAGTAGCGAGCTCCATTTTATGTAGGAAAATGCAGCCTGTGACACTCTTCAGGGTATCCATGAAGTTCATGTGCAATTTAAAATATGCAGTTGTCTATTTTAAATTGCACATGAGCTGTAGATACCCTATACATATATCGGAAAAAAAGAATCACCATTGATGCTGTGCGATCAAATCAGGGTAATTAGGGCATCCAGACTGCAAGTATTTATCATTTCTTTGTGTTAGTAACATTTCAGTTCCGATCCTCTAGTTATTTTAAAACATATGATAAATTGTTAACTATAGTCCTCCTATTATGCTACCAAATACTTGCTCTAAGTCACTCTGTCAAACTGTATCTTTGCATTCATAGCTGTCCCCTCTTTATCCCCCCTGCCCAGGACTCTTCCCAGCCTCTGCTGCCCACCGTTCTTCTCTCCACCTTCTCGGCTTCAGTTTGTTTTTAGCTTCCACATTCGCACGTTCCCTTTGTCTTTCTGCATCTGGATTATTTCACTCGACACAAGGTCTTCTAGGTCTGTCTGTGTTGTTGCAGATGGCAGGAGTTCATTGTTTTTCTGTGGCTGAAAAATATTTCCTTGTGTATATGTAACACGTTTTCTTTACTTTTTTTAACTTTGAAATATTACAGGGATACAGATGGTTTTGGTTGCACGTACCCATTTTGTCATGCTGGAGTCAGGGTTACAAGTGCGCCCATCACCCAGGTCGTGTTCCTCGTACCTGTTAGGTTTGTTTTTGTCCATCCCCTTCTCCCACTACCCCCTGCATGTTTTACACTGAGTTTTATTTCCTCTGCTCACATGTGTATCATCATGTAGTTACAGTTTCATCACAGATACATGTGGTGTGTGTTTTTCCATTTTTTTTTTTAAATCATAGCTGTGTACATTAATGCAGTCATGGGGTACAGTGTGCTGGCTTTATATACAGTTTGAAATGTTTTCATCGAACTGGTTAACATGGTATTTTCTTACTTACTGTGTTCAGACATTTGTATTCTGCATTTAGTAAGTTTCACCTGGTCCCTTGTAAGACGCACCGTAGGTGTGGCCCCACCAGTCACCCTCCCGCCACCCCCCTCCTCCTCTCTGGTCTACAGCCATACCACCCTGAACATGCCGATCTCGTCTGTTTTTCTATTCTTAAGATACTTGTCTGAGGATAACAGTCTTGAGTTCCGGTGGCTGAGTAGTACTCCATAGGATACAGATACCAGATTTCGTTAATCTGCTCATGAATCGATAGACACTTGGGTCAGTTCCATGACTTTGCAATAGTGAATTGTGCTGCAGTAATTTCCAAGTGCAGGTATCTTTTTGGTACAATGACTTCTTTTCCTTGGTGGATACTCAGTAGTGGGATTGCTGGATTACTTGGTAGATCTGCGTTTAGTTCCTGAGGAATCTCTGAGTGTTTTTCATGGAAGTTGTACTAATTTGCAGTCCCACTAACAGGCTTTAGGTATTCCTTTCGGGCTGCACCCACACCAGCATCTGTTATTTTTGGACTCTTCAGCAAAGCCATTCTATCTGGGGCAAGGTGATACCTCATCATGGCTTTAAGTTGCATTTCCCTGATAATTAGTGGCAGTGAGCATTTTTTCCGTATGTTTATTGGCCTTTTGTCTTTAACTATTCCTATGTTGATGGACAGTTAGGTTGATTCCATATCATGGTTATTGCAAATAGTTCATAGTACAGCAATAAACAGGGGCAGGGCACATATCGCTTTGATTTACTCATTTCAATTCTTTTGAATATATGCCCGCTGTATCAAATGGTGGTTCTATTTTTAGTTTTTTTGAGGAAACTTCATACTTTTCTGTAGTGGCTGTATGAATTTACATTCCTCCCTACAGTGTACAAGGGTTCCCCTTTCCCCATATTCTTGCTTGCATTCTTTATTGCTTGTATTTTCAATAAAAGCCATTTTAACTGGGGTGAGATGATGTCTCATTATATTTTTGATTTGCATTTTTCGGATGATTAGCGATGTTGAGCATTTTTTCATATACCTGTTGGCCATTTGTGTGTCTTCTTTTGAGAAATATCTATTCAGATATTCTGCCCATTTTTGATTGGATTATTTATTTGTTTCCTTTTGAGTTGTTTGAGTGCCTAATATATTGGTTCTTAATCTCTTGTCAGATTTGTAGTTTGGATATAATTTCACGTGTTCTGTGGGTTGTTCCCTCACTTTGTTAATTGTTTTCTTTGCTGTGCAGAAGCTTTATAGCTTGATGTGATCCCATTTGAACATTTTTGCTTCGGTGCTTTTGAGATCTTAATCAATCTTTGTGAAGACTGATTTTCTGGAATGTTTTCCCAATGTTTTGTTGTAGTAGTTTTGTACTTTCAAGTTGTACATTTAAGTCTTTAATCCATTTTGATTTGACTTTCATATATAGCAAAAGATAGGGAACTAATTTCACTGTTCTGCACACTGATATCCACTTTTCCCAGCACCAGCACCAGTGTGTTAGAGAGACTTTCCTTTTCCCAGTGTGTGTTCTTGGCATCTTTGTCAAAAAGGAATTGACTGTGCATGCATGCATTTATTTCTGTGTTCTCTATTTTGTTTCAGTGGTTCTGTGTCTGTTTTTTATGCCCATAGCATGCTGTTTTGTTTACTATCGCTTTGCAGTATAATTTGAGGTCAGGTAATGTGATTCCTTTATCTTTGTTCTTTTTTGCTGAGAATGGCTTTGGCTATTCTGAGTCTTTCATGGTTCCACATAAACTTTAGGATCATTTTTCCTATTTCTGTGAAGAATATCATCTTCATAAAAACATAAGATCTCATGTTGTGATTTTTATTGTTGGATAGAGGGGTGAGTAGTGTTGGAAGTACTGAGGCCCTAGACAGTATTAATGTAGTTAGTAGTGGTGACTGATGTGGTGTTTTAATATAGGAACATTGAGTAGTGTAGGTAGGGAGGATTGAGGAGCAGATAGTTGCTTTCAAATAAATTTATTTCTAGAAGGCTATTAATAACCCCTTACTCAAGCTATCAATTTAGACACTGAAGAAGAGCTATTAAGAGACATTTTATTGAATAGATTGCACAGGCAATTTTTTTTTTTTTATTGTTGGGGATTCATTGAGGGTACAAGAAACCATGTTACACTGGTTGCATTGGTTGGGAAAAGTCCCTCTTACAATTGTGTTTTGCCCCCAAAAGGTGTGGCACACACCAAGACCCCAAGACCCCACCCACCTCGCTCCTTCCCTCTCTCTGCTCTTCCTTTCCCCACCCCTCCCTCATTCTTCCTCTCTCTGCTCTCCCCTTCCATCACCCCCACCGTGTCAATAATTATCATTAATTGTCCTCATATCAAACTTGAGTACATGGGATTCATGCTTCTCCATTCTTGAGATGCTTTACTAAGAATAATGTGTTCCACTTCCATCCAGGTTAGTACAAAGGCTGTAAAGTCTCCATTTTTTTTAATGGCTG
>CAUYON010114472.1:0-33908 GCA_963573935.1 Arctocebus calabarensis | reverse complement strand
TAAAAATATAATTATAAGGTGGACTTTATTATACTATCTTCAGAACTACCTAACTCTAAATACGAAGAACAGAGGAGAAATGAATAATATAATCAACAAACCTGACATGTACACATCTGTGTGTGTGTGTGTGTGTGTGTGCGTGTGTGAAAACTGCCCACGCTTGTCTATGGAACATTTATAAACACTGATTGTATATTTGACTGTTCAAAAAAAAAAACCCCCAAAAACCCCTGGTTTGGCACCTGTAGCTCAGCAGCTAGGGTACCAGCCACATATACTGGAGCTGGCAGGTTCGAAACCGGCCCTGGCCTGACAAATAACAATGACAACTGCAATCAAAAAATAGCCGGGAGTTGTGGTAGGCGCCTGTGGTCTCAGCTACTGTGGAGGCTGAGGCAAGAGAATTGCTTAAGCCCAAGAGTTGGAGGTTGCTGTGAGCTGTGAACTGTGAGCTATGCTATGGCACTCTACTGAGGGCCCCAAAGTGAGACTCTGCCTCAATTAAAAAAAAAAGATATTACAGTCTAGTTGTATAGATAAATATGAACTCAGATTTCAAATCAATACTATATTAAAAATGAAAATGCAGTCAGAAGTAAATGCAGAAGATTTGGGAGGGAATTGTCAGAGAAAAAGGCATTTCTTTTAAAAAGATAATATATATTTAAGTATCAAAAGAAAATTGTGGCCAAAGATGATTTGAATTGTTAGAGAATTCTTCTAGACCAGTTGGATCATGAATTGATCTAAAAGAGCTAGAAAATTAATAGATAATTCAGAAAAGAAGGAAGACACAATTGTAAACTACTTGCAGTAGAAGGGAATTCATTAATCTAAAAGAACACTAGGAAATATCGTATTGCTATGTCTATGTATCATGTGGGCTGAAGCTATTGTACTCATATTCTTGTTTTGTTTTCATTGTTTTGAAAACAGAAGGGCTCAAAAGAATTCAAGACATTCTCCACCTCTTCCATCCATCAGGAGTCTAGAAGCATCTGTTTTAAAATATTGCCAGGTTCCCTTGTATTGAGTACTACTGAGTCTTGTCCCACTTGTTTCTCATATATTTTTTCTTCCAAGCAATTTATTATTTCTTCCCACTGATTCATACAGCTCCCTCTGGTTGACTGGGTAGAGGCCAGACACCGGTGGTTTTCCTGGTGTCTAACATTCTGTCACCTCCCACACGGTCTCAGAGTAGCCTTGTCCAGTGGGCAGAAACCAGATTGGAATCTGGATCATTCCAAACAGTGTGTTTAGCCTACAATTCAGAGAACACTAAGACTAAACAAACTATGTTAGGGCAGGGGGTGGGGAGGGAGGTACACAGCCCTGTGACAAGAACGATTCTATGTGTATATATGCAAAGACATCATCCTTAGACATTTATGCAGGAACAACTGTTAATTGTCTACCGAGAGTAAAAATAGAATTGGCTTATACTACAGTTAAAGAAATGTGTCTGCAATTGCAAAAACATTTTTTTCTCTCAGAGGAACAGTTTGTTTTATTGTTCTAATGATGCTGATTTTATTATTTCACTCCTCACCCCCACTTCGCATCAACAAAAAAGGTATTGAAACTTAGGTAAATCACTTCACATCTCTGGGCCTCTTGAATATAACAGGAGAATGGCTTGGACTATTGGTTGTGCTGTGCTTTAGCTCCAGATTTCTTATGTCTGAAGACTCAGGGCAGGGAATTCACCAGAGAGTGTGTATAAAGAGCTTGGCTTGGGGTAGTTGTTCAGGTTCATGGCCCCAAGGTCACCCCTCAAATGCCTGTGCAGCCCTATAAATGGGTGATCTTGTAAAAACACTGAGGGGGACATAACTAACTCAGGGGTCGCCACACCGTGCCCCTCCAACTTGATTTAGAAAGAGAAGTAATGGGGGGGGGGCAGAAGTTCATTGTGCAAAGGTCAGGAGAAAAAGGAACATGAACCGGAAAAGCAGTCTCCTGAGTCCACAAGGGCTGAAGAGAACAAGCTAATTCACAATCCCCGTCATCTGAGCCCTGGGAGTATCACTATACCCTTGTCCAAAAAAATGGTCCCCCCTACTGGGAAGTCTAAAGTCAGGTATTCAGGATTGCACAAAAGTACCAGATGTTGCAATCTTGGCCTATTGTTTATGCACATAATTAGACACACATACTTCTATCTGAACACTGCTGATGGATTTTCAACTAAATGGCCGCAAAATCACGTTGTATGTATAGAGAAATAATAACTCAAATTTTCCACATACTCTAGCAATAACATATTACGCATTAACTTCCTCTAAGGTGCAGTTTATGCAAATGAAAAGACCACAACCATAGTTGCTGCTGAGTTTACTAAGATGTAAGGTAAGACTTTAGAACAAAGTTACTTATTCAGTACAGAGCCCAGTACCAGTTGAAGTTTTGAGGCAGATAACCTTTAATCTGACTCGGGGAGGCGGGGAAGAAAAAGTAACTAACTATAATTTAAGTCTTGTATGAAAACAAAAGTAACTCTTGCTTTAAACATCCCGTATTTTTTTTTAAAGGAAAACCACAAAAACCCCCAACAGTGAAATCTCAAGTTATCTCTGAAAACACAATTAAAAGTATGAGATTCAAAATAAGTCAACTTCAGAAGAGAAAAATACAAATCTTTGGATCTATCATATTATTAATCTTTCCTATAAATATTGATTGTTACAGACTGATAGCATTGTGAACTAAAACTATTTTCAGAAGACAGAATACACAAATAAAATTGTCCAGGAATTTGAGTGCTAAAGGGATTCATATTTTTCATAAATAATTGAAGGATTATTTCATAAATAATAACAAGGATATTGTGGGAGGATGAATTGCACTGAATAGAAAATACATCTTAAATTAATAAAATATTTTTAAAAATCAGGTTGGTATTGGCTAGCACAGTGGCTCACGCTTGAAATCCTACCGCTCTGGGAGGCCAGGTGGGACGATCCTTTAAGATCAGGAGTTTGAGACCAGGCTGAGCAAGGACAAGACCCTGTTGCTACTAAAAACAGAAAAATGAGCCAGGTGTTGTAGCAGGTGCCTATAGTCCCCCCATCCTACTCAGTAGGCTGAGGCAGGAGGATCACTTGAGTGCAGGAGTTTGAGGTTGCTGTGAGCTACATTGATATCAGGGCACTCTAGCCTGGGGCAACAGAAGGGTTTTCTGTCTCAAAAAGAAACAAAGAAAGAAAGAAAGAAAGAAAGAAACAAATAAAGAAATAGAGAGAGAGAGAGAGAGAGAGAGAGAGAGAGAGAAAACAATAAGGTTGGTTTTTTATCTCATAACTTCCAGTCTATGGCTGTGTGGTGTGAGCATTTTTTAAGGCATTTAGGTTTAAGGAATCAATGACTTTGCACCAAGAATGTATTATCTATCTATCATCTATCTATAGATATGTGTGTATTTATATATAAATTTATAAATATATGATAGATATGTGTATTTATATATAAATACACACATATACATGTAGATGCATACATATACATATATACACATAAATTTATGTGGATACATATATATAAAATTTGTCCTCTGTCTTCTTAAGGAAGAAATCCAAGGACAGCAGGAGGAAAAACAAACGTAATATTTTAAAGTCAAGTTATTTTCAGAGTCTCTCATGGAAATAAACTATTACTATGTCAGTCAAGAGAAAGGCCAGGAAAGGGAGGGGTAGTTAATGAGAGAGGTGCTCGCAGAAACTGAAGGCTCTGGAACTGGCCATTAGGATTATGAATCCTGGGCTTTCCTGGTAAACATGGGAGCTACATCGAGAAGAAAAGCAGGGCATTTGGGGTATGTTGTTTTGATGTGAGCTGTGTTGTTTTCTAGTCTGATCCCCTCTAAGGCTGAGCAAGAAATACAACAGGCTGTGAGTGTTAGCACACAGCCAAAGGCAGAGACAGCATCGCCAGCCCGGTAACTTGCCAGGTGAGGCCTTTCAGTGCCCGAGGATGTTATAATAACACGAATGGCAAACTTTTGGTCTACAAGCCGCAGTTCTAATCCCAAATAGCTACAGTTCTTCAATTGTTAGGGGAGTAAACAGTCACTGCTTTACATGCTTTGGTTATAGTCCTTTAACTTCTTCTTCTCTTTTAGAAAAGTGGTAATAATCCCAATGTTTCCTCACCAGTATTGTATTGCCCTGTTGCAGCCAAATTTTACGGTTGCAGAAAGCATTTGCAAACCAGTCCAAAAAACACTCTTTGATTTAACACGAACTTGTACGTTGCATTTCCAAAGTGCAATATTTCCATCATTACAATAATTATTTGGCTTATTCCTATTTTTATGCTGACTATCAAAAGTCTCCATTTTTTTTTCAGAAAGGTAGTAGTGTTGGATAGTAAACAAACATTTCAGATGCAAACAAATTCATCAATAGTGCATGTTCGCAGGTGACGCCTGTGGCTCAGTGGGGAGGGCGCTGGCCCCATATACAGAGGGTGGCAGGTTCGAACCCGGCTCCAGCCAAATTGCAACAAAAAAAAGCCCAGCACTGTGATGGGTGCCTATAGTCCCAGCTACTCGGGAGGCTGAGGCAAGAGAATCGCTTAAGCCCAGGAGCTATAGGTTGCTGTCAGCTGTGAAGTCACTACACTCTACCCAGGGCGACAAAGTGAGACTGTCTCTAAAAAATAAATAAATAAAATTTAAAAAAAAAATTAATAGTGCATGTTTGCAAGGCACTCTGCCAACAACGTTATATAAATATTCACTGTTGTGTTATTTTACCCATTAAATTTGCTTTAGCATTTAATGCATTCACACAAACAACTTCAGTTTTTTGTTTTACAGATTTCTCTCATCCCTATAGAAGTAAAACCATTTGTATATCTCTGTCAATATATTATATGATCTCTATTATATATAATATAATAACATAGTTATGCAATATATAATAAATATCATGTAACTTGAATTACATAAATGTTACAAATAAAATTTCCATCAAATATGTTTTGCTTAGATGGATATTTCAAGATAAATCTGTAGTCAGATGTTATTTTATTTTCACTTTGTTACTATTAAAATGAACCACATATGCATGATTACATATAAATCTCTTGGTTACAAAATAAATCTTTTTACAAACTGTGCTCATCACATGACAAAACGTTTATTCTAAGTATAGGACGGAAACTGTGACCTTAATGAAAAATTATGCAATGATAATTTCAAATAGTGTCATTAAAAAATTACTCTATTTTCTGAAGTTAATATTTGTTTTTTTGTGAGTACCATATTTTTCACTTTCTGATAATCCTTAGCTCCATTACAATTTTTCTATGTTCTATGTGGCAATTTCCTTAAACAGAAATTAAACTACAAGCACATACAGTGGGTAAGTATTTTGTTTCCCTGAACAAAAATGTTGTCTATGAAACTTCTGTGGGGTGAAATAAGATGAAATAAAAAGGCAGAGCCCTCGAGATAGCGACACCTGGCATCCCACTGTCCCCCTTAAAAACAACTGAAGAAATTGGTCCTCTATGACTTATTTTGTCCACATAACAGTTCAATGCCATTTAACAGCCTATTTTGAGTATAAAATGATTGCTCAATCACAGTATCCTTCATGACCCCTTGAACCTGGGAATCGGAATAGCTCAATATTTTTCATCAGTCCTTAGAGGTAAACTTGCTAACTATGTCTAAATATATAATGATATAATTGCAAAGGATAAGTTCCCACTTCATATTTATGACAGAGACCTACTGTTCACTCTATAATGTTGTGCCAGTAGACTACTACCAATTAATTCAGCTAAAACTTATTGCTTAGAACCATTTTGCTAAGAGGTATCCAACTAAAGTCTACATTAAATTATTTAAATTTCCATAACATCATACCAAAGATTTTTTTAAAAAGAAGACATTAAGAGAACTAGACTATGATTGATTATTAGAGAAAGTAACTGTATAGACTTCCTAGTAATAGACAGGCTTAAAGACAGAAAGGGCTGAACTGGGAGAAAATCAAGTAGTTGCCTTTGGAAAGGGTGAGGTTTCATCCATGTTTACAGAACCATCTGGCCTAGATACGTCAAAGTTGAGTTAATGACCCAACTATATCACATGACCTATAAGACCCTTATTATCTTAAAGTTTCCATGAACACCTGGAATGACATTTCACAAACTGTGTTCCTGTGTCCTATGACCAAATCCATATAAAAATAATGCATACATTTCCCCCTCCATTGGAGATTTAAAAATGCATATTTGAAAATTTAAGATTCTAGAAAATTCTGCAATAAAGAAATCTGCCCAACTTATAATCAGTATTTTCCAATTATGTATCTTTTCTCAAAACATATTTTCATGCCTTTGAGCACTCCCATTCTGAAATACAAAGTAAGACAATGTCAGATTAGAGTTTTCCTTTTTAAATGTAGCTCATTTGTTTTTGTGAGACTAATCTTACTTAAATATGTTTAATTTGTCATGGCTTTTGAAAAAGTCAAAATTCTTTAGCCTATCAATCAAAGCCAACACAACTTTTTCTTTCTAACCGAATCCCTCCATCTCTAAGAAGACTATTTTTCAGTGACTCTCAAATGTAAAATACTTTTGCCCTCATAGTATGTGTTACTTATATGTTTTTCCCACTTCCTTTGACATACACTCAGGGTACATCTTCAAGCCTCATTTCACACTCGTTTTCTAAAACTCCACTTCTTCCCTCTTAATAACTTCAGGCTGCACTGGAACAGTGTAGAATCTCTATGGCAATCTTTTAAAAAAATGGATTAATATGAGTGTACTTATGAACAGATTACACTTTTGCATTTGTAAGATAAAATCTGAGCTGAACTTGTGTCCTTTACCCAGGAAGTGTGTCGTGTATCTGTACACTGTACTCATTAGGTGGGAATTTACCAACCCCCCACCCCTACTGCTCCCCTCTTGAATTTATTTGTGTTTTTCTCTCATCTGGGCCTGTAGTTGTTAATCTTCTAGTTTCAATTTAGTATTAAGTACAGAGGATGCCTGATTTTTTATTCTTGTGATGCTTAGGAGAATGTGTTCTAAATTCTCCAGGTAAATACAGAAGATACAAAGTCTCCATTTTTTATGGCTAAATAGTATTCCATGGTACACATATACCACACTTTATTAATCCATTCATGGGTTGATGGACACTTGGGTTATTAACACATCTTGGCAATTGTAAATTGAGCTGCATCAAACATTCTTGTGCAAATTTCCTTATGGTTAAATGACTTTTTATTTCCCTTTGATTAGATACCTAGTAATAGGATTATAGGATCAAATGGAAGGTCTACCTTTAGTTCTTTGAGGACTCTCTATACTTCTTTCCAAAAAGACTGTACTAGTTTGCAGTCCCACCAACAGTATATGAGTGTTCCCTTTTCTCCACATCCAGGCCAGCATTTGCAACTCTGGGACCTTGTGATGTGGGCCGTTCTCACTGACAGTAGGTGATATCTCAGGGTGATTTTGATTTGCATTTCTCTGATGATTTAGGGGTGATGAGCATTTTTCACATATTTGTTAGCCATTTGTCTACCCCCATGGGACAAGATTCTGCTGCACTTCTCACCACTTACAAAAATTAACTCACTTTTGATGAAAGATTTAAATCTGAGACAGGAAACCATAAAAACCAGAGAAAAAGTGTGACAAAGTCTGAATCTCATCATCCTAGGAAGAGAATTTATGAAGACGATCCCATTGACAATTACAGCAACGATAAAAAATAAATAAATGAGACCTATCAAGTTAAAAAGCTTCTGCATAGCTAAGGACACAATCAACAAGGCAAATAAACAACCTTCAGAATGGGAGAAGATATTTGCAGGCTATGAATCTGACAATGGGCTAATAACCAGAATCTATAAAGAACTCAAGTAAATCAACAAGAAATGAAAAACGACCCATTAATCATTGAGCCAGAGATACATGACACATCGTAATACTTATATATGATTTCTTGAGTTTTTGGTTCTCTTGTTTCCTTCCTTCTTCCTTTCTTCCTTCCTTTTCTTCTTTCGTTTCTTTCATCCTTTCTTTATTTGCTAAATGTGTGCTAATATTGCCTATTCAACTTTATTTTATGCTTTTTGCAAAGAAAAGCCATGGCTCATATTTACATATTCCCTATAATAAGAAAATTCTGAGTAATAAAAAATGTATGTCTTTCTCCATGGAATTTAAACACTTGTAAATATATGTATTGCACAAGGAAAACTATTTCTTCAGTAAAAAGAAAACAACAGTTAAGAAGCCTTTATTATTGGAATTTTTTTTTTTTTTTTGTAGAGACTGAGCCTCACTTTATCACTCTCAGTAGAGTGCTGTGGTGTCACAGCTCACAACAACCTCCAAATCCTGGGCTTAGGCGATTCTCTTGCCTCAGCCTCCCGAGTAGCTGGGACTACAGGCGCCCGCCACAATGCCCGGCTATTTTTCTGTTTTGCAGTTTAGCCAAGGCCTGGTTTGAACCCGCCATCTTCGGTACATGGGGCCGGCGCCCTACTCAATGAGCCTCAGGCGCCGCCCTATTATTGGAATTTATGGCAGGTACCACATTTCTAATATGAAACATAGTGGGTACTCAAAAAAAACCTGCTAAATAAATTAATCAACAAATGAAAAAAAAATACCTCTTTGAACCTACTTTAACACCCCTTTTTCATATTCTACCTACATTAAATTTCATGCATTTTCTTTGGTGGAAGAGAGGAAAGGATCTGTTTGTTTTCATCACTACTGAAATCTGAACAATCATGGAATTACAAATGTCTTAACGACACCTTTTCACTCATTTGGGTGTTTATGGGTACTATCTTGTAATTTAATGTTTTGTTTTATTTGGTTTTGTTTTCAACAAAGTCCAAACTATCTTTATATTGATAAGACTGGTACTTTTCTATACCTTTCCTTATAATTTCCAAGGTGATACTGAAAGGAAAACTGTGTGTGTGTATTCGTTTTTAATCTTGGTATTTATTCATATCATTCCATTAAACATGTCAGTTTATTTATTTTTCATATTTTACATACTTGGTTCTCAGTGAATTATTAAGTTCTAGTTTAAGTCCCTGTAGTCATTTTCTTAAATCTTTTTACAACAAAGATTTTTTTAATCATCCACTTGTTTGTTTACATGTAAATTTCTACCCATCACTCATTAACATAACATTTTTTATCTTTTTTATTGTCTTTATTATTAAATCATAGCTGTGTACAATATAACATTTTTTATCTTTATAAAATTTATCCATGATTTAAGACTATGGCAAAACCAAGTGGGACTATCAGCTATATATCTCAGACATATTGTGACCTATTATAAAACAATGATTGTCATTAGCTGCCTACTATAATAATGTACTGCAATGTTATTTTCATAGAAAATGATATCTAACAGATCTGAAAGAAAAGTTGCTTATTTTTTCTGAGTTAACTTGCTAACTTCTATTAAATCACAATATTTGAATTTGTTAGGTAGAGTCCCTTTTGTAGCTATATCCTATACCCAAAAGGTGTGCCATATATTGTTACAGTGTGCCCATTCAGTGAAAGCACCCCCATCCCCCTCCTCTCTCCCTCGTCCCCACTTCTCTGTCCCCTCTCCCTCCAACTTGAATGGAAGTGAATTTTTCTCCTATGTAGGTGTGAATTAGATCATCTATTGGCTTCATATTAACAAAGTATTAACATTTCAACTGGTTACTAGAGATTATTTTTCTAGCTCTTGTCTGTATATTCGCTAGTGTTTTCATTCATACCAAGACAAAATCAAGGGTATAATTTGGAGTAAAAAAATTATCATGCTTGAATACAGATTCAGGCAATTGCTGGGCCTTAAGCTCACTGTGGAACCAAAGGCAGGTGAAGTTTGTGGATCCTATTTCATATTGTTCTTCAAGATCTTGCATTCATATGACTGGAGGGTTATGGTTGTCCATGTATAGTGACTGTATGGGCACATGTTTGAATGAATCCCCCAGGTTATCGCTCGGACATAGATAAACTTGTCAGCCACTTACAGAACACTGAAAATTGTTCCAGCCCCAAAATATCACCCCTATCAGCCTACCAGACAGTCAGAAATTCTCTAGAGGAGAGTCACCCTTTATCTACACTATGTTCCTGTTAAATACCAACACTTTTAATTTTGGAAGAGGTAACATATTAACCCACTAGTGTGTCTCAGCTATTTTGCAGCCAACAAAATAGCTTTCAAGGAAAAGGAAAGACGGCAGAATGCATAATTGCAGATTGACACTGATCATAAGTCTTGAGTGAAATGCTTTCCAAAGAGCACTTATGAAAATAACGGTAGGACACACTAGTCAATGTCTATGGTAAGAATAAACACCTGTCTTTCATGAGAGATACCAAAATAAGAGACTCTCTTTGGGATGCAAGACTTTCAATGAAACCTTATAAGTACATTCAAAGACATACTATCTATTATTTGAGAAAAGTAAAATAAAAGTACCCAAATAATAAAAGTACAGCAATTATTATAAAGTACTAGTAAGTGTTTATCTAAATAACCAACTATCTAGTAATGGAACACAGAATTTTAAAGAATGGTGAAAGTGTCGCCCAATTGTACTTGTCACTGAAGAATTTTAAAAAATATAAAACAACTTCATTGAGAAATAAGTAACATTCCATACAGTTCACCATTTAAAGTGCACGAGCTGGTGTGAATTTTCACAGGCAAATTCTTCCAGTGGCAATATGTTTTATATGTATGAGTGTAATTTCTGGATCATATAATAACTCTGTGTTTAACATTTTGAGGAACTGTCAAACTGCTCTTTAAAGCAGATACATCATTTTGTATATCCATGAGGAACATATGAGGATTTGTGTTGTTTCTCATTCTTACTAATGTTTGCTTATATCTTTTATGTTATCGTTTAGCCCTTATGATGGGTATGAAATAGTATCTCATTGTGATTTTGACTGTATTTTCCTAAAGACTATCATTTTGAGGAATCCTATTGTGCTATTTGGCCATTTCTTTATCTTCTTTGAAATGATGTCTATATAAACACTTTGTCCATTTTTAATTGTTTTATAATTGATGAGTTGTAAGAGATCTTTTTATATTCTACATATAATTCTCTTATCAGATATATGTTTTGTAAATATTTTTCTCTCATTCTGTGATATGTCTTTTGTCTTTTTTTAAAATTTAAAATATTAAGGGGTACACATATTTTGTTATCAATACTTAGTTTTTGTACAGATTGAGTCAAAGTTGCATGTGTGCCCGTCACCTATGTAGTGTGCACTATAACCCATAGGTGTGAATTTGCCTATCCCTTCTCCTCCCTGCCTCCCCAGCTTGATTGTCATTGAGATTTACTGTCAATGTGCACTTATTTATTGATCAATTAATGATTTAGTATCTTTTCAGATAACCTGGATGGAAGTGGAAACCATTCTTCTAAGGGAAACATCACAAGAATGGAGAAACAAACATGTGTACTCAATGAAGAATTTATTTTTGAATGAGGCATTTTTAAGGCTTAGTAAGACAGTAGCATGTTGACATTCAGGGGAGAAAAAAGGAGACTATGTCGAATAGAAAAATGTTAACCACACCACAGGACTGAGAAAGTTTGAAAACAATATTTAAGGCCCTTCCAACGGACTTGTGTTGGTTATAACATAAGAAACAGATGAAAAATAATGGAAGATAAGGCAAAAGGGCTGTTTTAAGGGAGAATTTTGGAAATCACTGAAAGTTGGACTCAGGGTTTTATATTTAATGATGGAAATGCGCTCAAGTTGTTATTTTAATGTTTTAAGCAGAAAATGATATATCGCTGATACCCAAGTCCAGAAATATTAATCTGAAAATAAAATAGAGGCTACACACAAGATTAATGATGTGGACAGACAACAGGGCCCATCAGGTACAACCCAATAACAGGTCAAGGATGCTGCCTGAAGCCAGGAAGGAGGCGACATTAACTGGGGAGGATGAATATCTAGGACGTTGGGAGGCAGAGAATCTTTAAGACTTGGAAAGTGACTAGGTTGAGAGAACAGAGAAGACAAATGGGGTCCAGGATGGCTTTGGAGGTCCAGCTCTACTAGACTGTCACCTAGGGTAATTTGTGCCATGGGAGGAAAGGCATAAGAGAAAACAATGTAGTGCTTGTTTTCCTTTGATTTGCAATTTGCACATATAGGAACATTTTCTCCTTAGACAACCAGTGAGAGAGACTTGGGCATTGGGTGGGAAATGTAGCTTTGGGATTCAGGAAATAGTAAAGCATGAAGCGTAACTGTAGTGTGGAATTTACAGGAAAGTTGACAACATTTGACTAAAAAGCACAGCAGGCATACAGGTTAGTCAGGGAACATGTGGAGAGCGTCTGATCTGTAAGTTCACCTAGTGTTTTTAGGAGGAGGGGAAGAGATGAAAGACTTCAGGAAGGATCCAAGTATGAAAATTAGTAAAATGTTCAAGTGGATGAACCTGAGAATCATACAGAAGAAGTATCCAAATAACTCAATTGCATGGAACCATTTAAAAATCACTAGGGAAGTTGGTAACTGGCAGCTTGATTATTTTCTAGAAATTAATGTGTTGCGAAGCTACAACCTTCACATCTGGATTCTTTTTTTTTTTTTTTTTTTTGAGACAGAGTCTCACTTTGTCACCCTCACTAGAGGGTTGTGGCGTCACAGCTCATGGCAACCTCTAACTCTTGGGCTTAAGCGATTCTCTTGCCTCAGCCTTCTGATTAGCTGGGACTACAGGTGCACATCTAGCTTCTTATCTGTAGGTAATCTCAATAGTCTTAAAAGGAGAAAATGAAATACACTTCCTAGCTTAAAGAAAAATGTCCGTGTTCATATGCAGCAGATTTTTCACTGGACACTTATTGTATGGAACATGTGTGTTCTTTGAGCCTTAAACAGGTGCTGATATTTCTTTATCAAACTTTTTTTGACCACTAGACTCCAAACATCATCTTCACCTGTGTGACTGAGAAAAATGATTAAAGTTGGATTTTATCAGTCGTACAGAATAACAATCAGCAAAACAAGTAAAAAGGTCAAAAGAAATGTTCCAACTAACTCCTGATACTCACAATACTATATGAGGCAATGATTGATTTCTCCTCAAATCTTAGTTTTGCATGTATTTTCCGCTTATAAGGCAAAGTGTGAATTGGCAGGGGGAAGGGATTGCTGCAGAATATGAAAAAGGTTGGTAAATGAAAGAAAATAATCCAACATAATGGATTTTGTGCTCTTTGGAATTATTTTTAAAATTCATATAGTGCTATATGTCATTCATTTCACTTATTCAAAATATCTACTCATTAAATATTTATACGAATTAATAGCTAGCATAAAAGATAACTGTGTATCAGGCTCTGGAAGAAAAACAAGCCTACAGAGTGGGTAGAGGCTGTCCTCAGGGATCTTCTGATCTCAACAGAGAGATGAGGCATGTACAAGACTAACTACAATGCAAAATAAAATCTTACTGAGAACAACTTCTGCTTCTGGCCCTACAAAGTAACTCATACCAGAATATCCTTCCTACCATAAACAGCTCTAAAAACTAAGCATACGCAGCATATAACTATGATGCTTAAAGGAATGAAGACATGTAATGTGAGTTTCATGATTACCCCAGTCTTTTGCCTGGAGGCACTTTCTAGAAATGATGCAGAGAGATGTCCAAGCAGAAAAAGGCGATCTCCCTGAGATGAGCAGACAGAAATCAAAGTTCAGGGCTGCAAGGCAGGCTGCAATGTACCAGATAGTAAAAAGTACAGGAAGAAATGGTCCTGAGAAAAAGACATGGAAATGTAAATTTCTCTTAAAGTTCTTAGAGAAATAGCAAAAGCACACAGAGTTCTGCCTGAGAAACTCACCTGTTTATCTGAGAGCTCAGAGCTGTAGTTTAGAAGTGAGATATCCATACTTATGAAGCTTTTAAAAATCGTTCAACAGTGAAGCAGAACTGTTAGCAAATTAACTGTCTACCAAAACAAAACTTATATATTCATTAAAACAAAAAATGTTAGCTCTGGAAAAATGGGTATTTCACAATATCCAAAGTAATTCTAGCTTTAATTACCAGATATACAAAGAAGAAACAAAATATGACCCATAACCAGAGAAACTATTGTCTCAAAAAGTCATTGGTCACAGACCCAGAGATGACAAAGATACTGTAATTACCATACAAAGATAAAGAAATTATGGACATAATGAGAGAACAGATGGGGAAGCTTAACAGAAAAATGGAAATCATAGAAAATGTTTAAATGAAAATTCCAGAGCTTAAAAATAAAGTACCTGAAATTAGAAAATCATTTGGTATGCTTTGTAGTAGAGTAGATTAAAGAAAAAAACAATTAAAAATCTAGGGATATGGCAGTAGGAAATACTCAAACAGGTGTACATAGAAGATGCTGAAATATTAAGTGAACATGGTCTTAATGACATAAGGGATGATACTAAGTATTCTCAGATACATGGAGAGAGAGTCCAAAAATGGAAATACAAACTTCTCTTAATGTTCTTGGAGAAATACCAAGCAGCACACTCCTATTTCCTAGTAACGGGAGTCTAAGGCTAAAAGGAGAGAGAAATTGGGGTAGGAAACATATCTGAAGAAATAATAACCCCAGATTTTCCAAATTTGCTGAAATATGTCAACTCAGAGTTTCTAAATATGTAATAAATTCTAAGCATATTAAGCACAGGAACAACTGCAACAACAAAACACTTGTAGAACTGTCAAAGTCATAGCTCTGAAAAAGACAATCCTAAAAAGCAACAAAAATAATTAAATACATCACACATACAAGAAAAAAAAATAAGTGAAAAAGGATTGTATTTTTTTATCACAAACAATGCAAGCCAAAATATTGAAAGAAAAATAACATGTCAAGCTAGAATTCTATAACCAGTAAACATTCTTCAAAAATGAAGTTGAAATAACGACATTTTCAAATAAACAAAAGCTAGAAGGATTGATGGCCACAGACCTGTGCTAAAAGTAACATGAGGAATATTAAATGATGTTCTTCAGGCTAAAGTAGAAAAATACCAGAAGGAAATTTAGATTTCATAGAAATGAAAGTGATGGAAGTAGGAAATATGTGGGTAAGCATCAAAGGCATTTTGAAAATTTTATCTTAAAAAATTCAATGTTTGAACTATAATAATGGCAATGTATTGTGAGATATATAATGAATTAAGAAGTAAATTAAACAACAATAATACTTCTTCAACAACAAGATGAGGAAGTAGTAAAAATATGCTCTGAATTCCTCACCTAATATGCGAAGTGCTATGGAGAAATATTCTTAGGGAGGTGGACTGTGATGAGTTAATCGCCAAAGAGCATCCCCTAAAATGAAAACAAAGGTGTGTATCTAAGTTAAACCCGTAGTTAAGATAAAATGGAATTCTTGCCACACACAAACAAATAAAAAGGACATGTTAATCCAAAAGACCCAGGAAAAGAAGGAAAGAAAAGCAAAGAATAAAGAGGCCAAATGGGGTAGGGTGGACATGGAAGATGTAAAGCGGCCAGTTACGTTAATAATTACTTTAAACATAAATGGATGAATCACTCCAATTTACACTACAGACTGCCAGTGTAAAATCAAAACACACATGCACAAGGCCCCAATGTGTGCTTTAACAAGGTTCATTTTGAATATAAGAACACGCCATTTTTTTTTTCACCTTGGTGTGTGACATGGGTCTGGTTGCTGTTTTCTTCGCATTTAGGTGGTTTCCCATCTCTCCCAGCCCCCACAGCCCGGCTGGACTGCACATCCTTGAACTGTCAGCCCAGCACCCACACACGCACTCCACAGCCCCGACACCGCTCATTCACGGGGTCCAAGTTCTGGTCCACAAAGCCCTCTCTATAGAAAGTTCAAAGCTTGCGAAAGAATTGGCAGTAAACCAGGCTTCCCAGGATGGCTATGGAGAGCAGCAGCGTGTCGGTTGTCACTTTTCTGGGCATTGAATGGAGAAATCTTTCAACTTTTGCTCAAGTTTTCACTTGTGTTTACCAGGACCGTTCCAAGTGGTCTCACGGTTCCCCCAGCTCTTCTGTGACTTCTGAGCCAATCAGTCTCTGTGGCGATCGGATGACACCGCTCAGTACTTTGGGTGGCCGGGTCCAGACTTGCAGCGTTTGGAGAAGCAGCTTTGAGATTGCAGCCGGTTCAATGCTCACGTCTCCTCATCCCCCCGCGGTGTGGCTGTCACAGGTGTGCTTCTAGCTTAGACATGGAGGGAATACGGGAGGACAGACGAACAGGACGGAGTTCCTTCCCCAAATCTGCCAGCGTTTCATTTACTTCCTGTTGCTTTTCCTCAAAATCTCTGACCAGCTTCTCCTCTTTGGTCCCAGCAGCCGCTGTGCACCCCTCCTGAGTCTTCATGGGGGCCTTCAGCTTGGAAGCGCCTCCTCTAGAGTGTCAGGGGCGCCGCGGTTGCGGTGGAGGCTGCGAGGCCAGGAGGCTGATCCCTGCCTGGGCGAGGAGCCGGCCCAGCGCCTGGAATCTCGGCCACCACTGCTGGAGCGTGGCCTGGGCCACCGCCACGTCCGCCGCCGCCTCCGAGCGCTTCCAGAAGCGCCACAAGAACCGATTATGTTAAAAGTACAATGATAGATAAGACATACCGTGTAAATATTTATCATAAAACGGCTAGCATGGCTGTATAACATATGCTTCAAAGCAGGTAGTATTGCCTGAGATAAAGAAGGGCATTTAAAAAAATTTCAAAATTTTATTATGGGCACATAACAGCTGTATATCTTTATAGGGTATATGTGATGTCTTGATATAGGACAACAGTGCGAATTAACAAAATGAGGGTAATTGGGGTATCCATCACTTCAGGAATTTATCACTTTTTTGTTTTAGGAACATTCCAATTCCATTCATTTACTTATTTTAAAGTAATATACCCGAACTTATTATTGACCAAAGTCACTTTGGTGTGCTATCAAATATTGTTCTTTCTATCTAACTATACTTTTGTACCCTTTAACCACCCTACTTTATCCTTCCTCCCCATTACCCTTCTTAACCAGTGGTAACAATCATTCTAAAGGATGGCTCCATGAGATCAATTGTTGTAAGGTGTACCTTCCACATATGAGTTAGAACATAGAAGATTTGTCTTGCTGTGTTTGGTTCACTTAACAATGTTTTCTAGTTCCAGGCATGTTGTGGCAAACGGCAGGATTCCATTCTCTTTTGGCTGTTCCTTTGTGCTTAGGTGCCATGATTCCTTTATCCATTCATCTATTGATTAATACTTTTAGTTGATTCCAAATCTTGGCTACTGTGAATAGTCCTGCAATAACATGGGTGTGCAGGTACCTTTCTGACATACTGAATTCCTTTTTTTTTTTTTGTGGTATATATAACTAGTAATGGAACTGCTTGGTCATATAGTAGTTCTATTTTTAGTTTTTTGAAGAAATTTCATGGTTTTCTCCATAGTGGTTGTACTAATTTACATTACCACCAATAGTGCTCAACAGTTCCTATTGCTCCATATTCTCATCAGCATTTGTTATTGCCTGTCTTTTTCAGAAAAACTGTTTTAACTGGGGTGAGATGGTATCTTATTATAGCTTGAATTTGCATTTCTCTGATGACGAATGATGTTGAGCCTATTTTTTTTTATATGCCTGTTGGTCATTTGCATATTTTCTTTAGAGAAATGTCTGTTCAGATCCTTTGCCCATTTTTAATTGGATTATTTGATTTTTTCTTATCAATTTGTTTGAACTCTTTGTATATTCTCATTTTTAATCCATTGTCAGGGAGTTTGCAAATATCTCCTTCTATGGGTTATTTCTTCCCTTTGTTGATAGTTTTTGTTGCTGTGTAGACACTTTTAAGGTTAATGTGATCCCATTTGTCTAGTTTTGCCTTGGTTGCCTTGGCTTTGTGAGTATTACCCAAGAAATCCTTGCTTGGACTGATGTTCTGAAGGGAGTACCCAATGTTTTCCTTTAGTACCTTCATACCTTCAAGTTTAAGTCTTTAATTTATTTTGATTAGATCTTTTAAATGCTAAAAGTTAAGGTTCTAGTTACATTCTTGTGTTTATGGAGATCCACTTTTTTTCCATGACCATTCTTTGAAGAGACTGCCTTTTCCCCATTGTATGTTCTTGCATCTTTGTCTAAGATAAGTTCACCACTGATGTGTGAAAAGGACACTTTATTATGATAAAAGGGATCAGTTATTCACAGAGACATATGTGTTCATTTTATAATAAAAAATAAAGGTATATAATGAAAAACTGAAAAAAATTAAAGAAGAAATGGAAACATCTGTAATTATTATTGGAAATCTTAATTATGCTGCTTAAATTATTAATAGAAGCAGTAAACCAAAAGTAGAAAGCAAAAGATAGAAAGGACATAGTAGATCTGATCAACTCTCTTGATAAGCTTGACTTAATTGACATTTATTCAACAGTTCATTAACCAGCAGCAAAATACACATTCACCATGTGATGAGACATGAAATAAGTCTTGTTAATTTAATATTATTGAAATAATACAGAGTGCAATTTCTGGCCACAAGGTAATTAAAGTAGACATCAAAAAACAGACATTTATAGCATCCCTAAAATTTGTGAAAATCAAAAATCACATTTTTAAGTAATCCTGAGACTAAAGAGGACATCTCGCAAGGTAAATTAGAAATTTATTTAAACTGAATTGAAATAATCTATCAAAATGCATGGGATTTATTCTCAGCTTCTCCAAGATACTCAAATTAAGAAAAGACATCATAATCCATTTTTCCATCTAGCACACTATTAAGAAAACATTATCTAAAGATAAAGCCAACATACGGTAAAATCCTTTGTTAAGACTTCAAAAAGGACTGAGAGGATCATCAAAGATAAAGGAAGTCCGTATAAGGCTCTTATGGGTGTGTCTCCAATGTGTTCAATTTCATATTAGAGCTTCAAGGATATTGTCCAATAGACACTGTACAGGAAGGCATATATCAAAAGGGCTTGCAATGAGATCGATAGGCAGGGATTTTATATAAAGAAATTAACCACAAAATAATTCACAGTTATCTCACAAGATTTTAAAGAGAACAATATTGACAATCATCTCCAGTTTGGGTGAAATAATGATAGTATAAAATAAAAAGATGCACCAGGATCCTGAACTACTACAGGTAGGAAGGAGACTGGAGACACTACTTGCCTACAAACACCTGTTGAGTTTGACACAGAGAGGGAACCAGGAATCCAGACAGTGGATCCAAGAGCAATGATGAATCATTCTTATTAACCTCTAACTAAGGAACTGGCAGCATGTGCTTGCATGTATTTCAGAACTGCTATAGACCAGTGATTCCTATGTGCCTCTCATCTGTCCTCGGCAAGGAGGACATCTATAGCAGTTTTCCTGGGCTTCTCTCACCATTGTACTTGGGGTGCCTGACAGGGAGGTAACATTTCCCTTTGGCTCAAAGATCTGATTTAGAAAGTGCATTGGAGGAAACTCACCTGCAAGGCCTTATCTGCATCTGGCCATGACCTCAGATAATCAGATACTTGAATTAGGGCTTAGTCAATTAGTCATAACCAAGATTAAAACTTGGACTTATCATAGGACACTATTTAGGACAGGAATAGCCAACTCTCAGACTAGAAGAAAACATTTATAAGAAATATATATGGCAAAGTATTTGTATCTGGAATATATGAAGAATCCCCACAATTTAGTAATCCAAAAGCAAAGAAAATTTAATAATTAGAGCAAAGTCTTAAACAGATACTTTACTAAAGAATATAAATTCCCAGTAAGTACATGAAATAGTGCTCAAGAAATTTTATCATCAGGGAAACAAAAATGACAACTGGGATGACAATGCTACCTTCCCACTAGATGGCTAAAATTAAAAGCATTGACGCTGACTATTGATAAAGAGATAGACATCTAGAACTCTCATAATTGCTAGTTGGAGTGTAAAATGTTTTAATTACTTTGGCTAATGATTTGACAGTTTTTTATGAAATTAAACATATGTACATGATATTACCCAGCAAATCTAACCCCTAAGTACTTTTCATAATGGATGAAAACATATGTTCACAAAAAGAATGTTCATAATAGTTTATTGCCAAACAACCAACATTGAAAATTTTTCATTAATGAATGAACAAACACAACTAAGCATGAACGATAACACATTATTCATACTTGAAAAAGCATGGCTGAATCTCAAATATAGCTTATGTGATAGAAGCTACTATGCTAAAGAAGACACTATGATACTGACTGATTTTACGTATGTGAAATTCTCTAAATAGCAAAAGTAATCTGTGGTCAAAGACATCAGAGCATTGGCAGAAAGCCACATTAGGGGATGACTGCACAAGGCACAAAGGAACTTTCTGACTATTCTATGTCTCCACATACAAGTGTATGAATTTGTCAGAACACATTAAACAATATTAATGATGATTGTGCCTTTTACTACTGTATATAAAATTTTCTCAAATAAAAAACAAAAAATAAGTGGTTAAGAATTTAACATACAGACAAAGTGTTAGAATAGTGAAGGGGAGGAGAAAGATTATGTTTTTACCGAGGAGGGTATTATAGATATGTCATAAGGAACTTTGGAACTCAGAAGCTGGGGGAAGGACATTCTACTAAGATGTGTACGTATGAGTAAGGAAAGGTCTGGCAAGAGGAATATGTGGGAGAGTCAGTGAGGACTAATTAAATCCTTTTAGCTAATGAATAAAAGGAAAGATGAAGCCGGATTGTTGAAGAATTCATACACTAATAGAAAAAGATTAGCTTTTATTCTATGAACAAATGAAGGACACAAATGCTTTTGCACAAAGGAGTGAAATAATCAAATCATGGTTTTGAAGGGATAATATTGATGACAATATTATCAGAGGAAGACAAGAAATTGTGAGGCTCTTGAAATATTGTTCTAACTAAAATGAAGACAATTGCAATGAGAAAAGAAAGGAGGGATAAAGCAAGAACCCAAATCTCTGGCTATAAGTAAAAAACCTCAATACACCTTGGACCTATATAGCAAAAAAAGTATAGGGATAAATAAAAATGTATGAGTTTTCAAGTTACAATTGTTCAGGAGGATATTGGCAACTGAAATAGAATTGCTTAGGAATATTTCTTAATTTGCCACCAGTAACAGATTTTTGAGGATAATATTTTCCCAAATATATAGTGATGATTTAATTTTTGTCACTCTTAGAGCATAAAGCTTTCATGAAGATCAGTTGTATGTTTAGGCAGGGGGTCTTATGGTCCCTTTATAAAACAGAAATTCTCTAAATTGCTACAATTTCCTTCTACCCCAGCCAGATGTGGTTCTCACATTATTTTCATGCCTTTTCATTAATACTCCACTTCCTTGAAAAATAAAAATACCCCATAGAAAGTACTCCATACAAAACTATTACTATTTTAGTCTGAATGAGTGTACCAAAAATATAAATAAGTAAATAACTCTGTGGTCATCCATAAGGCCACAGAGTCATGAGATGGAGATAAGGTAAGTTTTAATGAAACATGAAGTAAAAAAATAAAAAATAAAAGAATGGCTTTATGGATCCCTGAAGTGGAAAAGTCTGTGAAGCTGAGTGAAGTGCCAACATGAGGGCAGGGGCTGTCTGAAGCAAACTGCAAGGCAAAGCAGGGAGAGAAAAAAACAGAGGGAAGCAAGAGTGTGGAGAGAATAATCTCTACACATTTCATTAATGCCACAAAGCAAACAGCAACATCTCCAATAGCTGTAAAAAAGGCAGTGTCCAGTCAGTCAGGTGAAAAAGGGTGAGTCTTAGTTCATTCTTGCTGCTATAACAAATTACTTTCAACTAGGAAGTTTATAAATCAGTAACAGAAATTTATTGCTCACAGTTCTGGAAGCTGGGAAGCTCAAGACCAAGGTGCCAGCACATTTGAAATCTATTGGGATACCTCATAGATGGTATCGTCTATGTGTATGTATCTTCATGTAGTGGAAAAGCAAGGCCACTGTTGGGAGCCTCTTTCATAAGGGCATCGATCCAATTCACCAGGGCACAGTCCTCATGAATTGATCATCTCTTAAAGACTCTGCCTCCCTATATCATTGCCTTGGTGATTGTGTTTCAACATGCAAATTTGTCGGAGGCATAAACATTCGGACCTCTGGGAATCAACTGTGCCCAGCATTTTCACCTTCACTCCCTCAAACTGTGACGAGAGGATGCAGTCTGTGTGGTAATTACTGTGCTCAAAACTTTAGGTTTCTTTCTTTCCTATCAATCAACACTTTCACACTCAGGTAGAGATGAATGATTGATTCCTGAAAATGTGTCTTCCTTTCCATATAAAATGCAGTGGTATAGCTCAATAGATTTCAACCTTTTGAGCCAAAGTAAATGATAATGTTTTAAAACATGTCCTTCTTTGCAAAGGTCTGCAAAACAGAGATAACACTGATATCCTAACCTAGCCTATACTATTCTATTCTGTTGTATCTTGTTTCATCACATCATATGCCAACTACTCCATTCCCTTTCTTTCTGTTCTCTTTTGTTCTGCTTTATTTGATTAAAGAATTCTGATTTCTATCCATACATTGATGTTAGGGCTCACCAAAGTATTGAGATGGACAACCTGAAAAGCACAGAAACATGGTTTCGCCATTCAGATTGTGTGTGTGCATGTGTATGCCTCCAGGTACATAAATATTTAATATGTAAAACACCCCCTACTTTGTCCTTTGAAAATATGCGTTCAACTATGTGGTCAGTCCCATCAGATTTAAGACTCCTTTTTTATCACTTATAATTTGGAACACCCCTCTACTATCTTGGAAAAAGCCAATTACTAATGAAACAGACACTACTCCCATAGTTTTAAGCAATTATTAAAACATCCTAACACAAAATAAAAGATGAATAAGAAGAGAAAATTTGTAATAAAAACATGTGTTTCATGCTCAGGTGCAACTACATGAGAAGTTATTATAATGTGGTCTGCGTCACAGCTATGCCTAGAATCACCAGGAAATTGACCACTCCTGATTTCAATGGCTCTAGAGGTGCTGTGTTGGAGCCTGCAATGGTGAGGTTAACAATGACATAATTTTCTAAAATGTTGACTAACTCTGGATAAAGTTCTGGAAAAACAAACCTGTATTCAGATTTATATTCACTTAAGTAATTTTTGCATTGTTAGTAAACTTATTATGCTCTGGAACCCCATAAAAATTATTTGTATGTATATGCAAAAGAGATTTAGGTTTTAATCCCCACAAATTAGATAATTGTTTATATGAATATTCAACAAGACATTATGAAATTGTGTGGGTCTGTTTCACTACTTGCAGGATATTTAACCTCCTGACTCCTTTCCTCAAACTGCATCCTCTCCCTGATCTGTGTGAAAATTAAAATTGCTTCATAATTTCCTAACTATATCACCTCTTTTGAAAACATAATTCTAGAATTAGGAAGCCCTGCCAATTGCTAATTTTGGCAGGCAAACTCTTCAACCTAAGTCCCAATGTCCTCATCAAGAAAATTGGGATAATATAAATACCTACAGTGTTTTATTGAAGATTAAATAAAGTATGACAACACAGTGACTAAAATACAGTATGGAACAATAGTTGTTTGCAATTTTAATAACTGCTATTTTAGAGGGTGTACATTATCGCTGTAATAAAAATAATGATATAATTAACCCTTTAAAATGTATTTACCTTATAGCATACAATTGTTCCTGTAATAAAGGAATAACCAAATAGTGAATTAAGATTTGCACAAAGATATAATTGTCATGGTGTTATTCAAAATGAGAAAACATTTAAAATAATCTAAAATGTTCACCAGTGGAAGTTATTCAAATATGTAATGAGAATATCCCATGATTGAACATTATAAAACTGATAAGAACAACCTGGTAAAAGAGTATTTAAACATAATAGACTTGGGCACAGGCACAGTGGCTCATGTCTGTAATCCTAGCACTCTGGGAGGCCAAGGATAGACTGCCTGAGCTCACGGGTTCAAGACCAACCTGAGCCAGAGCAAGATCTCATTTCTAAAAATAGCCAGGTGATGTGGTGGGTGTTTGTAGTCCAAGCTACTTGGGAGGCTGAGACAAAAGAATCACTTGAGTCCAAGAGTTCAAGGTTGCTGTGAGCTATGACACCACAACACTCTACCAAGGGCAACAAAGGGAAAAAAAGATAATACCCTTGAAAAATACAAATTATAAGATGATATATACAATATAACTCAAGATTTGCTAAACACATATATACAATGCACATATACAAGTGTTTATAAACATCTTGAAAAAGATCAGCCCACCTGTGAATGGTGAATGTTCATATGATAAACGATATTTTTAATAGATTTAGTATTCAATTTATTTATGAAAAAGAAGCCTGCATTAAATTCTTAACATGAAATAATGTTTATATGTATATTATGTATGTTTAATTGCTTTATTTTTGTTGTGTTTTTATGCAAGGCAAACGGAAAACAACCTTGTCTCATGTGAATATTATAATCCAGGTAACAAAAATGATTCCTCTGGTGACAAAATTTCAAATCCTTCAATAGGTGAAAAGACCTTGAGCAAGGGATAAACTGGGCAATGAAAACATGAATTTTCTAATTTCATGACTTTAAAAAATCTCCTATACAACTGATGCAAATGATTCAGCATCTTGTGAAGAATACACAACATGTTTTTTATTCCCTAATCAAATTTCTACACATATGGAGTTGCCCCAATGAGGATTGGTCAGATTCCTTCCGGTGTCAATTCCTGGGCTTCATGGAGTATGACATTCTACAAAATTCTTCAAGAAATCTGTCTGGAATAGCATATTTAGGAACCAATAAAGAGAAGAATATTGCTAATTATAACCACAGCAATAATAACCATTGATTTTGTCTGTCATTTCATTTTTTTAGAACTATGTATACAAATATGCATAATAATAAAACATTACTAGATGTTAGTGGAGAGCCAACATTTGAGATATATATAATTATTGCGCTTAATGAAAGCAGAGTCTAAAAATTGATTAAGAAGAGAATAAATAATAGCTTAAGAGTCATTTTCAACTACGTTCTGGAAGGTTTTAAGTTTTCCTTTATGTGTAGTAATACCAGAAATGTGTATTTTTTTTCTAAGCCAACTCTTTTACTACTTGGTCTCTAAGCCCCTGAGGTGTACACTTGAAAATTGGAAAGGAGATTTAGATAAACCAAAGATTTTATGAATATAAAAAATTGACTCTGGGCCATTTCTAAATATAATTTATTATTTTTGCAATATATAAAATAACTAACATTTAAAAAAATCATTTTTAAGTCATAAACACTGATCTTTTGGGTCATTTGCTAAATGTGATGTAACCAAATGTATAATTACAGGGTGGCTTCTAATATTCACTTGAGCTAATTTTGCCAATTAAAGCTAAAAGCATGAGAATAGGTAAATAAAACAGATCCTTTTTACACTTATTGAAACAGAAATCCTGTGATACCTTTCCTGTCCTAGAGCATAATGCTTGCTTTGTGATAACTTCATCTTTCTGGTTTACCTCTTTAACTATATTAAGGAAGATATTTTCTTTGTTTAGTTACCCATTTCCTCTTACATAATGCAGTTCTGCCATTTAAATGTTAATTGGCCATTTTGGTGGAGGAATTTCTACTTACAACGTTTGCCATTTAATCCCAAAGTGTCTTTTGATTTCTTGAGAATGATTAAATGGAAATTCAGCCCTGGTTCAGTATCATAGAAGCCCATGTGAGGTCCCCAGTTGAATTTCCATGGTTTAAAGCACCCTGCCGGGAAACTCAGGCTGAGATTTTATTGAATCAGGGCCCTCCTGTATTCAGACTCAAAATAACCTCCAGCACACTGATAAAAATAATGACCCTTTTGCAGTTGTAAAACTTGAAACTATTTCTTAAATGTTAACTAAGTCCAAAAAGCTGTTTCTGCAAATGAAATGGGACATAAGAGCCACAAAATCACTCTGGATAAAAACCTAGAAGTGGCATTGCACTTTCTCTTTCATTAATTACAAAATTGTGAACTTCTCAAAGCCTATGAAGCCATAACTTCAGGTTCTATTAGGAGAATGATATCTGGAGATGGTGAAGATCCTGGGCAGTGTCTTAGGATGAATACTTAGCTCTGCCTCCAGAATCCATCATGAATGACTTCTCAGTCCCCAGTGCTAATGGCTTCTACAGTAATAACATTATTTAGCTGGTGGAAAATGAAAGGTACAAACTCAAAGTAAGTGTTAAGAAATGCTCATAACTTGCAGTATTTGACATCCATTTCCCAAAGCCCTCAACATTATAAATACTTTCAGGTGAAATGATTCATTCTGTTCTCTCATCCTGCTGATATTCTTGCTCTAGCCAGGAAGTCTTTTATTCACAGCCAGTTTAATAAGCAATGGGAAATAGCCCTATTAGCTAAGTTTATTTATGCTGACACAAAGAAAACCATGAAATATCCAAGTTCTGAACTGTAATTTATTCCTGATAAGTAGTAAATCAGCAGGATTCTACTGCCCAAGTAGGGACATGCCATTAAGCAAGAACTGAAACTCATAAATGTTCACAATGTTATGGAGCTGTTAATTGTACATGAGCTCATTCAACTAACCCTCCTGCGCCTCTGGCCATGATAACTTATTGTGCCCAAGACACTATTAACATACACAACAATAACTGTGATGAAATTCTAGAGTTAAAGTCCAAGAAAAGGTTTTTTTTTTTTTTTTTTTGCAGTTTTTTACCAGGGCTGGGCTTGAACCCACCACCTCCAGTATATAGGACTGGCCCCCTACCCCTTTGAGCCACAGGCACCTCCCAAAGTTTTTGTTTTTGATAAGATTTGCCTCACACTGCCAAGTTAATACAATTCTTGCCTCCCTGGTTTTTCTGAACACCAAAGTCAATTTCAAAATTCAAATCTTTTGCTATTACTGCTGTAGATGATGTTTTTGGTAAAGGTAACAATTATCCAGCTAGACTATAGTATATGAGATGCTGTTAAATTTTGACAATTTTTCTCCAACTAAAACAGAAAATGATTGCCCCCACAAGAGATGACGTACAAAGTTCATTGAGTAACATCACTGTTTTCTTATTGCCAAAATAAATTATAGCTTAACACAGCACATACGTCAAATATGATCTTGGGAAAAGTCAGACATTCAAGCAGAGGATACCACTGGCACAAAATTAAGCCAGTCAGAATTACTATCGTGGAATATTACACTGAAATGATTAATAGGAAGCATGCTGGAATAAGAGAGGGAAGGACTGAACTTTAACCTCAGGTCTTCCATTTTCTAGCCACGCAAACTACTTTAACTCACATAAACTCAGTCATGTAAGTTTTATCAGTAAAAGAAGGACAGGAAGAAATGAATACTGAGGGATGTAGGGGAAACTCTGGAACACAAAAGCACTATTTTAGGGTGGAGCTAAAAGGAGCATAACATTGGGGTGGCCTGGTGGCCTGGTAGAAACATGAGTATCTAGAACACTATGAGAGAAGGCAGTATGTAAGCACACAGAAAAGGCACCGAGTAACAAGTGTGGACTTTTACCTTTTCCCCTCTCAAGAGCTGACATGGGACAGGCTATACAATTTCACTGTACCTGTACCTGTAGTCTAAAACCCCATGCCAGCATGTGACCACTGGTCTCTGCTTCCAGCCCCTGTACTTCTGCATGTGGAATTGCACCTGACTTTGAATGGCACTGGTGTGTTCTAGTACATCTGGCCTTTTGTCTTCATGCAGGGAGATGAGGGAGAGGACAAGGGCATCATTTTCCTACTCACTTCTAAACTCTGCTGAGGGTATATGAGCTTTCAATAGCTCAGTTTTGTATATAAATTTCCAAACAGGCAAAGAGCACACTATCAATTCCTTATAGCCCCGCTCTAGCTATGACTAAAGGGCATGTAAAAGTGGGAGAAGAAAGAAAGGGGGAAAGGATCAGAAAAGGACTCCAGGGCATATTTTATTACACCAAGAGTCTACCTGATACCTGGTATAAAGACGTAATTCTCATAGATCAAATCCTGGGAACAGGATCAGCTGCTTAATTCAGGTATTGGAGTTAGGGCATTCTCAGGAAATCTTTTTAAATACAAGTGGAGATTAGATTGCATTGGGGGGGAAATTGCCATAAATTCAGTGAGCATGGTAGTCTGTTGTTACCTCTTTTTGTTTTCTTTCTGTGTTGTATAAAAGAGATTTTGATGTCCTAAGTCTTTGTTGAGATATGCTCACTTGAAAAAGTCATCTTTGACAAGGGAGGCATTTTAAGGACTAGCAGAGGCAGAATCCAAAACAAAAGGGATACTCCCTAGGAATAAGACAGCTTTGGCTTCTCTTCTTTTGTGTCATACATTGTTTCCAAAATATCCTTGGCTTTCTAGCTGGGAAACCCAGTCAGTGAATCTCCTTATGTTGATTTGCGTGCCTATGTACCCACATCTCAGTCTCTATGACCTTCTTAAAAGCCTTGTCTTCGTTTACCTAAAGTCTGTATGTCTTTCATTTTTCCATTGGAAACATTAAGCCAGAGGAATATACACAAAATGACGAAAACAGATTATATAAGTAATTTCTTAAAATATATTTCTCTTCCTGGGAAGGAATTAAAACATACTTTATTTCCAAAACTCTCTTTTTCTCACTCTTTCCCGCTTCCCTTCACTTTGCTCTGGAAAAATAACTAATTTTGGATGACATATTCATATTTATATAAACTCTAAGAGAACTTTGAAAGGTACAGTCCAAGTCTTATAAAAATTGCATAGACTTTACTTTTGCACTGGGAAAAGTCACCATGTACTTTAGAATCAGTCATTTGTTGAAAGTAGATTTTTTTGCAGATAAAAAAACAATAAAAAAACACCGGTTTTTACCTATCTTTGTCCTCTAGGATAGATGAAGTCTTTGTCTTTGAAGCAATAAAATATATGCACTCAGATTGATCAACTGAACCAACACAAACCAGAGAAAACCTTAAAAGAAGTAGAAAAATTGTATTTTTATATGAGTGGTTCCTCCCATAAAAGCAGAAAACTATTTCTAGTGCAAAAATTGCCAGGAGCCAAAAAGAAACTCAAGGATACTCAAATGTCCACTGTCGGAGGGATTCTGTCTGCCAAGCAACACACCCTTCAGAGCCTGCTCCTGCACACACACGCCTACATTCTGGAGGCAGAGAGAGGAAAATCAGGGTGCATGTCTAGACACCTAACAAGATGGGACAGCAGGAAAAAAACTGACAAGAAAAAACACCCAAAGAGAGAAGAACAGATTTCTTAGCTAGTGGTAGTGAATGGCAAGGGAAACTGAAAATATAGTACTCAAAGTATTTTTAGGGGATTTACAGATGGACTTCAGGAAGAAAATCAGGAAAGAATACTTCCTCACGGCTCACTTAAAATCACAGTGTGTGGATAAAAGGCTAAAATCCTCAAAAGGTATCAGGTGATCTGTCTTGGACACTCAAATACAGACTCACATAGCCTATTAAGTGTTAATTTATCTGTGTGATTACTGAGATGCTTTGGTAGTGTGTCTTCAGAACAACTTTCCTTTCCTGGAAAATATTGCTGAACACCCCTAACAAGCACATAAAGCCTCTCTTCAGGGGAATAACTCAAATATGATGCTTTACAGAGGACAGGACTAAATTAATCAGGAAAATAGATTTTTGTTCAATGCTATTATGTATCTTAATTTGATAAATTAAAATCTATTTTAATTTGAAAATAGATTTGTGGATTAAAATGTGTATGCATGTGTAATAAAGTGCAAAACTTTTGAGTGTGCAGTTTAACAAATTATCACAAAGATAAATTACCTATTGAACCACAATTAAAGTCAGGAAAATAGAACTTTATATAAAATGTTCAAGAACTCCTCCAAACGCTAATAATTTCCCATTAACTATTGCCTTGTTTCTCCCCCAATGTAGCTGCTGTTTTGACTTACAAGAATGATTATGCTATACTTTTGAATTTTGTATTCATAGAATGATATGATTTGAATTATTTGTAATTGACTTATTTCACCCATCAGTATGTGTGTGAGGTTATTGCATGTAATATTAGTTCATTCATTCTTCCTGCTGATGACAGTCCATTAGCATCATTATGAAATCCAAATCGATTTCCCAGTTCTGTTAGATTTGGGCATTTCTGTTATTTACAGTCCTTTCCTTTTACAACTGTAGCCGTTGTGAACATTAGTACATCTTTCTTGATGTTCTGCTGGCTAGAGGGGTAAAATTCTCTGATCATAAGCAATGTGTGTATTCAAGTTCAGTGAACAATTCCCAACAGTTTTTCTAAAGTGATTATTCCAGTTAATCTCTAACCAGCAAGTTCTTGACCTTTACATATGAGTTCTAGCCACACCAACATACATCGTTGTCAATTGCTCAAACTAAGCTATTGGGTATGTAGCTTTTATATTGGTGACTTTCATTTTCATTTTCTGGTGACTAGTAAAATTGAGCATCATTTCATATACTTCTTGGCCATTTGAATATCTCTTTTGCAAAGTGCTCCTCATTTAGGTTTTCATTGAGCTTTGCACATCTTCTATATGTATTTTGTTTGATGTCCACTTATTTTATCAGTTACTGAGAAAAATCTATTAAAATCTGTAGCATTTTGGGAGGCTGAGGTAGAAGGAGGTGAGTCCAGGAGTTCGAGACCAACCTGAGTAAGGGCAAGACCCCATCTCTACAAAAAATAGAAACTTAGCTGGGCGTGGTGGTGCATGCCTGTAATCCCAGCTACTCAAGAGCCTGAGGCAGGAAGATCACTTAAGCCTAGGAGTCTGATGTTGCAGTGAATTATAATGATGCCACTGCACTCCAGCCTGGGTGACAGAGTGAGGTCCTGTTTCAAAAAAGAAAAAAAAAAAACACCAATTGTGACTATAGATTTGCCTCTCTTTGTATTTCTGAAAATGTTGCGTTTACATATTTGGGGGCTATATTATTAGGAGCATGCAAATGTAGAATTATATATCTTCTGGTTGATGCTTTTGCTTAATAAAATTTCCTTTTTTTTTTTTTTTTTTTTCTTGAGACAGAGTCTCACTGTTTCCCCCAGGTTGAGTGTCACAGCATCATCATAGTTCTCAGCCAGCTCAAACTCTTGCGTTCAAGAGATTCTCCTGCCTCCGCTTTCCAAGTAGCTGAGACTACAGCTGTCCAAGACAAAGCCTGGCTTATTTTTTCTATTTTTAGTGGAGGCAAAATCTCACTCTTGCTCAGGCTGATCTGGAAGTCCCGAGTGCTGGGATTACAGGTATGAGCCACTGTGCCTGGCACCAAATATGCTTTTTATCAATACTAAAACGTATCTTTTTAAAAATCTACTTTATACCATATTAATAGAGCTTTCTTTAAGTTACTTTTTGTATGTGATATCTTATCTGTTGTATGTTCAAAACAACGTTTTGTTTTCTCCAGTGTATTTAAATCAGTACTTTACTTTGGCCTTTCTCTTGACTATCTTTTCTATGTTCCCACCGCCCTTCTTTAATGACTTCTTTTAGACTTACTATGTTAGGTAATTCCAAGTATTCCCTTTGCTAGCTCGGTAGTTATGTGTTCCCTTGCTACCAGTTCAATGGCATCCTTAGGCATTACAATTTACATACTTCAATTATTAATTTATTATAAATCAATACTTAAGTACATCCCAGATAATGAAAACACATATTTATTTAACTATATTTGCCTTCTCAGAAACCTTGTGCGGTCATTGTTATATATTTTTATTCTTTGTGTATTTTAAACAATATGAGACACGATTTTCATACATAAAAGATATTCATTTAAATTTTCCCATGTCTCCACCCTGAATTTATTTCTCCACTCTTTATTTTTTCCCTTCTCTTCACCTGAAAACATACTGCAGAAGAACTCTTTTAGTATCTTGGGGTGAAGGGTGGTTAAAACTTCATTTCTTTTAGTAGTCTAGCAAATGTTTTCTGCCTTCCATTGTTTCTATTAATAAGTCAGCGATTAGGCATCAAATTGCTCATTTAAAGTTAGAGAATCTTTATTTCTCTGGTTATTTTTAAGAAATTTTCTTTCGCCTCCACCTTGTAAAATTTTAGCGGACGTGGCGGCGGCGGCAGCTCTGGGGCTTCGCAGAGAAGCTCCGGGGGTCAGAGGCACCGCCAGGCGGTCATTGTATTTTGGAGGGAACAGATTGAGAAGTACGCAGGCTGCTACACAAGTTGTTCTGAATGTTCCTGAAACACGAGTGACACTTTTGGAAAATGGACTCAGAGTGGCTTCTGAAGAGTCTGGGCTCTCAATGTGCACAGTTGGACTCTGGATCAATGCTGGAAGTCGATATGAAAATGAGAAGAATAACGGAACAGCTCACTTTCTAGAGCATATGGCTTTCAAGAACACCAAAAAGAGATCTCAGCTGGATCTGGAGCTTGAGATTGAAAATATGGGCGCTCATCTTAATGCCTATACCTCCAGAGAGCAGACTGTGTATTATGACAAAGCATTCTCTAAAGACTTGCCAAGAGCTGTAGAAATTCTTGCTGATATAATACAAAATAGTACATTGGGAGAAGCAGAGATTGAACGTGAGCATAATCCTTAGATGCAGGAAGTTGAAACCAACTTACAAGAAGTTGTTTTTGATTATCTTCATGCCACGGCTTATCAAAATACTGCACTTGGACGGACCATTTTGGGACCAGCTGAAAATATCGAATCTATAAATCGTAAAGATTTAGTTGATTATATAACTACACATTGTAAGGGACCAAGAATAGTGCTTGCTGCTGCAGGAGGTGTTTCCCATGATGAGCTGCTTGAGTTAGCAAAGTTTCATTTTGGTGTCTCTTTATGCACACACAAAGGAGAAATACCAGCTCTGCCTCCCTGCAAATTCACAGGAAGTGAGATTCCAGTGAGAGATGACAAGATGCCTTTGGCACACCTTGCAATAGCTGTTGAAGCTTTTGGTTGGTCACATCCTCATACAATCTGCCTCATGGTTGCAAATACATTGATTGGAGGAGGAATGAATTTATCTAGCAAGTTGGCCCAGCTTACTTGTCATGGCAATCTCTGCCATAGTTTCCAGTCTCTCAATACTTCTTACACAGATACAGGATTATGGGGATTCTATATGGTTTGTGAACCAGCCACAGTTGCAGACATGCTACATGTTGTTCAAAAAGAATGGATGCAACTCTATACAAGTGTAACTGAAAGTGAAGTTGCACGAGCCAGAAATCTTTTGAAAACAAACATGTTGTTGCAGTTGATGGTTCAACTCCAATATGTGAAGATAATGGTAGGCAAATGTTATGCTATAATAGAAGGATTCCCATCCCTGAGCTTGAAGCACGAATTGATGCTGTGAATGCTGAGATAGTTCAGGAAGTATGTACCAAATATATTTATGATAAGAGTCCAGCTATTGCTGCCGTTGGTCCTGTTGAGCAACTACCAGATTTTAACCAGATTCGCACTAACATGCGTTGGCTTCGTGAATAAAATGCTCCTATATCACAATATTTTGAACACATACATATTTATAAAACTAAGAGACTTGTACATTTTATCAATCCTTAAAGGAAAAAAAAGAACATACATATTTGGAAATCAGCATGAAATACTGTCATAAGGGTAAGACTACCACTTTGAAGGTAGTTTTATATAACGGTCAATCTTTGTGCTCTGACAAATTACATTGGAGGAAGCACATTTTCAAATTATTACCATAAGTATAATTTTAAGAA